>JAODAL010050711.1:0-27202 GCA_025379985.1 Phyllomedusa bahiana
TGGGGGCGTGTCCCCAGGACAGGTATAGTAATGTCCATGAAACAAAAAATGGGGTTGAAAGACTCCTTTTGCGGCACTTTTTAAATGTGGGGGTCAGCAGGTTTGGGGCTAAATGCTGCGTTTCCAGGACGGGGATTTTTCAATGTCCATTCAAGTAACATGATGGTTCAAATCATACTGCTTCGGGCCCACTTTTTAATTTGTGGGTGATGCGGGTTTTAAGGGTCAGGCTGTGGTACAAGACAGGGATAGTAAATGGTCTGTGACTTTTTTTCTGTGACTTTTATAACCTAAGTGTGTTGCCTAAGATGTAGCATGTATCCATTTGACTGTTGTGGATGTTAATTTCAGCTTCTCCAGCCTTGTTTGGGTGTAATAATGAAGGTGTTGTTGCTCTCCCATAGACTTTAATGGTCATCGCGCATAATCGATGCTCACTATCGAAAAACCTTATCGATAGCGGCCGACTATCGACTATCGATCGATCTCGATAGCCAACGCAATCGCACAACACTATTAATAATCATTACACGGGACCATATCCATTAATAATTCTTACAGGGGACCATATCCATTAATAATCATTACAGGGGACCATATCCATTAATAATTCTTATAGGGGACCATATCCATTAATAATCATTACAGTAATAATCATAACAGGGGACCATATCCATTGATAATTGTTACAGGGGACCATATCCATTAATAATTACTACAGGGGACCATATCCAGTAGATCATCAGGAGTTCGCATGTTCTAGAATGTTCAAAAGATAAAAGGCCAGGACTTCAGAGTCCTATCTCACCCCTTAAGATGAATCTGGGCTGTTTACCAGGAGGTTGAATAGGGCTTTAATTATGTACACCCCTATCCGGCCATAGATTGAATCAGAGGAAATTTCAAAAGCGGACATGGCCCATGTGGGGACAACAGTAGTAGTAGTAGTCCTAGGCTTAACTTCAAGCTCCTGGTCCCTATTACACAAAGCGCAATTGGGCCCTCCAGCTATCTTGTGTCTTTTATAATAGTAATATATTTTTATGTAGCAGAAGAATTTGGGAGCCCCTTCAAGCTGCAACCCATATAGCTTTGCCCCTATTAGCAGTATCTTGGAGTGAGGAGCTGAAGCCAGCACCTACAAAAATGGTAAAAATTACCCCAGAAAGGGACCTTCTGCAGCCAAGTATCATGACACAGGATGCAGAGAAAAAAAAATATATCACTGCATTTTTCATATTTCTGCTATTTTTTTCCTCCCATGTAAGTCTTAAGAAATAACCATACTGATTTTTTGTACCATATATAAAAAACAAAAAATTATCTACACTACAAATGTTAAAAATTTAAAATCCCCCTTCCCTAAATTTCATCATTTCAGAAATTGAAATTCTTTGTGAACAATTTGGCATTGGCGGTCTTGATCTTAAAGGTCTTCTAACACCAAAAGAAAACTAGAGAGACTGCTGAAATTTTGATTTTCAATTAACTTTTTTAAAATTATAAACTTTCACTTTTTTTTAAGGCAACAGAATATTAATTCCAACATGTGACCTTTCCCCAGGACAGAAACGAGGAAGCCACCAGTATTTGTTTGATATGTGCAGGTGTACACATAAGTGTAGGAGTAAGGAAGAAGTTTTTGATGGAAGATGAAAGCGGAGGTGAGGATCGCGGCCAGATTTCCATTGGCACGGAGAGATGCAGAATACCACATCCGGGAGATGTTCTGCCCGATTCCTGTTTCTACAGTAGCTGGGAACAAACAACAAAGAAGAAAAACAATCTTCACTATACTCAAAATCATGCGTACAGATCTACAGCCAAAATGTAGAACACAATCCCAACAGGTACAAAGTCATACAAAATGGGAGAATTTGTCAGGTATAAATGGCGACATAAGCAGGAGGGCATTGAGGAAGCATTAAAAAGTGATGAAGAAAAAAATAAAATATGCAAAATATTTATAAAGACAGCAAAGCTGGAAGCAAAAAGGCAGATGCCAAAGAGCATAAAACTAACCCCAAAATATTTTTTAACTAAATAAATAGCAAAAGATATTTGAAAAGTAGTGAGGGGGGAATTGTAGAGGACGATGAGAAAAAAAGCAAATCTATTCAACAATATTTTCTCCAACTTATTCATCAAGGACATTGACCTTCCTTTTGATGAGCAGAGAGAAGAGGTTAAACTCACCTTAAATGTTTGTGGTCTAACGCAGGAAGAAGTGCAGCTCTGCTTTAAGATGATAAAAATAGACAAATCACCAGGTCCTGGTGAATTACACCCCTGTGCCCTAAGGGAGTTAAGTAAAGTTATAGATAGGCCCCTATTCATAATATTTATGGACTGTATAGTAACTGGATATGTCCCAAAGCATTGATGCATAACAAATGTTGTGCCAATATTCAAAAAGGGGTTAAAAAGTGATCATGGAATCTATAGCCTGTTAAGTGTCACCTCTGTTGCGCCTGAGCAAGACTTGTGGTATTGTCTCTACACTGTCCTGTATTTATGAACTGCAGAAGAACAGCCAGACTGGGGTAAAGGTCGTGCCTGAGCCAGACTTGTGGCATTGGCTCTACACTGTCCTGTATTTATGAACTGCAGAAGAACAGCCAGACCAGGGTAAAGTTGGTGCCTGAGCCAGACTTGTGATATTGGCTCTACACTGTGCTGTATTTATGAACTGCAGAAGAACAGTCAGACCGGGGTAAAGGTGGTGCCTGAGCAAGAATTGTGGTATTGGCTTTACACTGCCCTGTATGTATGACCTGCAGAAGAGCAGCCAGACCAGGGTAAAGGTGGTGCCTTAGCCAGACTTGTGGTATTGGCTCTACACTGCGCCAGTATGTATGACCTGCAGAAGAACAGACTAGGGTAAAGGTGGTGCCTGAGCCAGACTTGTGGTATTGGCTTTACACTGCCCTGTATGTATGAACTGCAGAAGAGCAGCCAGACCAGGGTAAAGGTAGTGCCTGAGCCAGACTTTGGTATTGGCTCTACACTGCGCCTGTATGTAGGACCTACAGAAGAACAGCCACACCAGAGTAAAGGTGGTGCCTGAGCCAGACTTGTGGTATTGGCTCTACACTGTCCTGTATTTATGAACTGCAGAAGAACAGCCAGACTGGGATAAAGGTCGTGCCTGAGCCAGACTTGTGGTATTGGCTCTACACTGTCCTGTATTTATGACCTGCAAAAGAACAGACCAGGGTAAAGGTAGGTGCCTGAGCCAGACTTGTGGTATTGGCTCTACACTGTCCTGTATTTATGACCTGCAAAAGAACTGCCAGACCGTGGTAAAGGTAGTGCCTGAGCCAGACTTGTGGTATTGGCCTTACACTGCCCTGTATGTATGACCTGCAGAAGAGCAGCCAGACTAGGGTAAAGGTGGTGCCTGAGCCAGACTTGTGGTATTGGCTCTACACTGCGCCAGTATGTATGACCTGCAGAAGAACAGACCAGGGTAAAGGTGGTGCCTGAGCCAGACTTCTGGTATTGGTTCTAAATTGCGCCTGTATGTATGACTTGCAGAAGAACAGCCAGACCAGGGTAAAGGTGGTCCGTGAACCAGACTTGTGGTATTGGCTCTACACTGCCTTGTATGTATGACCTGGAGTAGAACAGCCAGAACAGGGTAAAGGTGGTCCGTGAACCAGACTTGTTGTTTTTGCTCTACTCTGACCTGTATGTATGACCTGCAGAAGAACAGCCAGACCAGGGTAAAGGTGGTGCCTGAGCCAGACTTGTGGTATTGGCTCTACACTGCCCTATATGTATGACCTGCAGAAGAACGGACCAGAGTAAAGATGGTGCCTGATCCAGACTTGTGGTATTGGCTCTACACTGCCCTGTATGCATGACTTGCAGAAGAGCAGCCAGACCAGGATAAAGGTGGTGCTTGAGCCAGACTTGTGGTAATGGGTCTACACTGCCCTGTATGTATGACCTGCAGAAGAACAGACCAGGGTAAAGGTGGTGCCTGAGCCAGACTTGTGGTAATGGGTCTACACTGCCCTGTATATATGACCTGCAGAAGAACAGACCAGGGTAAAGGTGATGGCTGAGCCAGACTTGTGGCATTGGCTCTACACTGCACTGTATGTATGACCTGCAGAAGAACAGCCAGACCAGGGTAAAGGTGGTGCCTGAGCCAGACTTGTGGTATTGGCTCTACGCTGTGCCTGTATGTATGTCCTGCAGAAAAGCAGCTTTATACATTCTGTAATATTCTACAGTACTAATGCGCGCGGTACAATTGAGGTGTGGGCGCCAAAATTCATACATGTCGCCCTTAGTATCTGCATTTCAATGTAATTTCAGATCCCACCACAAGGAGATGCAAATCACACGTTCAACCTTTGCAGATGTAAGAGGGACCTTAAGGTAAAGGGGTCATTGCCACCTTACAATAAAAATAACATCACTCCCTACTAGTGTTGTACTTTATGTCACGTTAGATCCAAATTTAAGCGATTTGATTCCCCCAATATTGGCGAAAAGGCACAAAAACAACCACCAGACATCAATAACCACAACAATTATATATCTCTAAATATAGCTTTCTCATATACACAATATCTCATAACACTAGGTTGGGTTTAAAATTACATAGGAAGTATTCTAGGGAAATTGGAAGGGACATGTGACAGTCAAATTGGAAGTAAAATTGCAGCAAGAGCAACACGGGGCCTAGAGCACAGGTGTCCTGGGACGGCACTACAAGAGAGGCTCATGCATACCTCCTGTGTCCCTATTTTGGAGGGACAGTCCCTATTTTTAACCTTTGTCCCTCTGTCCCTATTAGCTCTATAAATGTACCTCTTTTTTATTTGGGAAATAGATTTGCATCAAGAAACTGACTATCTGGCTTTAAAAAGTAGCGGATTGCTTTCTAGCTGTATATTACACAACAAGTTACTTAAAATCTTATCATTGGATATAATGCAATCCTGAAAATGTGTCCCTTTTTTGGCTATCTAAAAAGTTGGCATGTATGTATTTGGGCGTGGTTAGAGGTGTGTCTTTGTGTGATGTCATGCATTTGGGTGTGGCTAGAGGCGTGGCCTGATGTGTCCCTCTTTGCAATCTCTAAAAGTTGGGAGGTATGCTCATGTAGTCACATATTTACAATCTTACAGTAATATTCACCCCTTTGAGGGCAACCATAAGGCTGAGGTGAAACTCGGTAAAAAAAAAAATAGTCTGATACCTCTGGCCGAGAGCAACACTAAAGAGTGAGTTAACCCTTAAAACACCCTAAAACCTATAATCTTAACCCTTTGTGTGGGTTATGGTTACTGTTACATATAGTTACATGGTTTATATGGTTGAAAGAAGACAGGTGTCCATTAGGATCTACAAGAAGTTTAGGCGAACTGAACAGCAACATTACCCCCTGCTGTTAGATTGTAAGTAATGATGAAATTGTTCTAACTTCTTGGCTCTTCGTTACAGATGGATTGTCACCATGATAGAGAAGAAAGGAAAGCCAGGGGTGGAACGAAAGCAAGAGCTAAATTGGGCTAAATTTGGGCCAAATTAAGAGTAGGGGAGAGGTTGAGCAGGAACAAACAGCCCCACGAGATTAAGGGACTGTAGACCCAGGAAAGATGAACAGGGGAGAGCTGACAAAGGTGGGAAGAAATAGGTGACCACTGTCTTTATAGCCCAGGAGGACATGACGGTTCCCTTCCTCTGCACCTTCCCATAGGAAATCTCTGTCTTGCTCTGTAGATTATAAATTTATAACTTTATATAATCACCTTAATATTATACGGTATGAGTGTTTATCCCGATGCTTATTTAAGTAAATTCAGCTTCCACCCGAGTGTCCATTATAACTTCATCATGAACAGAATACGAGAAAATAATGATGAGTGAAGGGATCACATCCTTCTTTCTGCTCACCCCAACCGTGGAAACCATTGGAACTGTCCTCACCCACCTACCACAAGTGGATAACTTACTTCTAAACAAGTGGTGGGAGAGGATAGGAGGAGCTCAGAACCTGGTCAGAAAATCCCAGTGGTCACGGTTATGTCCATTGGGTCACAACTCACCATTATGGGCCAGCGGATGTGTGTATTACAACAGGGTGGTTGGCTGATCACTGGTCCTACAACCTGCACCCACCCTGAAGGAAAGATGTGAGAAGTAACTGATAACCACCCAGGCAGAAAGCAAAGGCACTGTGCAAGATCCCCATGCAGTCATGTACAGGAGCTGTAGGGTGGACCCAAGAATCAACTCCACCGCGGGGCCCCCGGCCGACACCAAGCTACAAGAGTCACTTGAATTATTACTCTGTGCTCCACTTTGTGCCTCATAAAACACTAGGTGGATGCAACAATGGAAGAAATGACTTGTTAACCATGTAAATGTTTTAACGTGAAAATACAATTTGCAGCCGGCTAGCTTAAACTGTGAGACACAAAATCAGAGACAATGTAAGATCCCTAAATTGTCTGCAAATGTAAGGAGCAAATTAGACTGACCCCGAACTGATGGATTTGGTTCTACGTGTTGGCTGAGTACTACTGCTACTCTTTACACATCTCTATTCCAGTTAGAGTGAGACACTGCATGATGTCCTTGGAAGCCATCACCCAAGCAGAGCAAACATCTCATCTCACAATTGGCAATGCTACAGTCACTATCCAAAATGTGAAGAATTGTAAAACAAAAGTGTAAATAACAGGTGCAACATTAAACAGTCATACGTTTCCTTCACATGATATGTAGCATCTGGAGGGTTAGATCTCACAGATAATTAAAGTGACTCTTCGGGTCCAAAAGTTCCCTGCTCCAGAAACCCCACATAGGCTTATTCAGTGAGAAATATAATTTTATCTTCTATTATTGATGAAATTTACAGGAAATCTCTTCCATTCCTGAAAGCAGATATAATGTATCACATATTGTAACTGCTGTGTGAAAGTCCATCCATCAATGCTTACTCGCAACAAAGAATGTGGAAAGTATTCATGCTTTAGGCAATCAAGCCGATAGTCCAGATGGTAAAGGGCTGAGACCAAGCTCCAGGATGAACCGAGCAAACGTTTCGGGAGACTCTGCTTCCTTCTCTCTGTGTTTATCTAGTAATCGGCTGGTGCGTGTAACACAAAAAGCTTCCTGCTCTTCACATTAGGTTCCAATCAAAACTACTAATGCTCCATCTGCCAAACCTGCTTAGCTCCCGTCCATGTAAGTTGTGGCACCATTGAAGGTCTGTGCCCATATGAGGGTTGTGGTATTAGAAGGTATGGAAGGGAGATGTAACTTGCCGGGGTGGTGCCAAACAGGGGAACTAGTCAAGCCTTTCCTTTTATCTGCATCTTCATTAAGAGGACTAGTCGTTTCTTCTATGTAAGTGCTACTATGTGCAGGATCTCTTCTCTGGCCGTGAGTTGGTTCAAAGCAGATGGGATCTTGGACAAGATTCTCCCATTAAGGAGTAAATCTGCTACATAAGTCCTTACCGGCACCATGACCTACTCATATGTCATGTTCTATAAAGGATGACCAACTTTGACCACTGTGATCGATCATCACGCAATTTCTACAGTATTGTTTAAAGGAGGGAAAGAGAAACTGGCAAAGCATTGAAAAATTAAGAGAAAGGGCAAACATGATGGAAACCTTAACATATGTTAGAGGAGGGAAGAGGCGAAAGGGAGGACATGAATGAAACCCTTACATATATTACAGGATGGTGGAAGGGAAAGGAGGGACATTATGAAAACCTTTATATATTATACAAGGTAGAAGAAAAGAAAGGAGGACACGGTGGAAACCTTTATATATGTTACAGGAGGAAGAAGGGAAAGCGGGACATGTCCAGTATTTCTAGCTGACTTGTATTAGTGAAGAGACTTCTCTATGTTACAGATGTTTAATGAGAATATATGTATGACTGACCCATCAGAGGATGCCCCAGAGGGACCCATTGTGTGACCCAAAATCGGGTGTATAATAAAACAGGGCCGGCCCAGGGATCTCAGGCTGAAAACACCACAACAGACCTGTAGATGGATTTGGAAGTGATTTATTCATTGGCTTGAACATAAGATTTATAAGAAACAGTTTCTTCAATCAAGAAAAATCATAAGAAGAATAATAATGACTTTTTTTCTTTTTTTTTGCTTTCTAATCTTCTATGGTTGTCTATTAAAGTAAGAAAAATAAATAGACATGACATAAATGTAACCCCCCAAAGGGAAGGAATGTGTACCGTGGATGCTATAGAAAGAGACAATCACTCTTCTTTCCCAGACATGCATTGGGCTTCACTACCCAGCAGCCCTGATTTGGTGACATCACAGGAAGAGAGGGGAGAGAGTAGGAGCTTGGAAGAGGCAGAAGTATAGAGGCTACAGAGGAGAGATGGCTCTGAGAGAGAGACTGAGATTCCCCCAGTGTGCCCTGAGAGGAGACCGACTAGTCTGTGGGCCGCCTGTCATCTGCAGAGCCCCAGCTTCTCACCCAGGAGAATCCTGCCTCCCCTGCCAGGGCACCCAGTGCCTGTGACCGCAGCAGGATGGAGCCCAGTGCGGTGCTGATATGAAGAGCGAGTAGACGTTGGCAGGACATGGTTGACCAGAAGTTGTACATTTGGGGTGTGGACGTTCTGCAATTGCTAAGGCTGAGATCTCCAAGTGCACCAACATTAGCAAAAGAGCTCCAAAAACCGCAGCAACTGGGCCTCAACAGTTTAACTGACACTGAACTGCGGCGGCCATTTTGATTGCACTCTCACTGTGAAAGTTAGGAGAGGGTAACTGGCGGTATATTACTGTACCACGTAAAAGAGAGACAGATCCGTAACTCTACTAGTAGGGGGAGTATTTTGTACTTAGTTATTGATGTTTTGATATGTAAGCCCTGTATCACCTATTAACCCTTTGAAATAAATCTGCAAAGAGTTTTATCCCTAACTCTGGGAGTGTGTACTGAGCTTAGACAGGGGTTTCCCGAATCAACCCCTGGCAGAAGAGGAACCACCTTTCCTGCATACCTGGAGAGCTAATGCGAAGATTCGGGTGGAGGCACCGTGTCATAGAGAGGTGAGAGCGACAACACACCCTGCCCAAGGAGGTTGGCACAAAGGGGTGTTACAGTGGAGGCACTGCTGAGATTCTACCAAGACTTAAGAGTCAAACAGGAAAAGCTGTCATGAAGTCGCTAACAGAAGGAGAAGTGTCCGATTGGTGTGAAAAGATAAGTGTTACAGAGGAACATAGCTTTGCGGTTTATGGTGAACTTATCAACACATCAGATAAACAGATATTGCAGATAGTGAAACAGCTTCATGAAATTGTCCAGCCTAAAGTGGCTCACCTTCAGAGTGATCAAGTAGTTGTCAGCAGGCCGAATTGTCACTGTTTTTTTGGAGAGGGAATATTTTCCATCTGTTATAGCTGTGCCATCAGAACATGGCTGATGATGGAAGATCATCTGGCCTGTGAGGCCTGCAGCAGAGATTCTGCATCAAGAGGCAAACTCGCAACAGAGAAGGCTAAATAGATGTTTACCACCTACCCCGTCTAAGTCAAACAAAACTTCTGCTGCTGCTGATGTACTTATTGCAGCCATGGAACGGTTAGTCAGCCAATTCTCAAAGATACAGCCTGAAGGAGGCTATCGTCGTCTGAGAACATTCTCAGGTGCCATCCCTACCCCCGCTAGAGAAGACGGGTATGAAACATGGAGAGATGTTGCCCTGCAGTATCTGGAAGAGTGGCAGCGCACGGATGCTGTGAAGAGGCAGAGAATAGTGGAGAGTTTGAAGGGCCCAGCTATGGAAATGTTGCAAGCTGCTTGGCGGAGCAGGCCACCAGCAACTCATCAAGACTAAATGGATGCTCTAGAAGAGGCTTTTGGGACCCCAGAAGATGGCACTCACCTTCTTTAAAAACTCTGCACTACCTACCAAGATCCAGGTGAGAAGATGTCCGACTATCTCTACCGACTACACAGACCGGTTCACAGAATAATGTCCAAAGGTGGGCTTAACCCCAGAAATATTGACCAATGCTGTTTAGACCAAGTACTGCGAGGAGCTTTAACTCAAAATCCCATTGCTCAAAGGCTGAGGTGCAGTGATAAAGAGAAGATTCCCCGTTCTTTCCACCAGCTATTAAAGGAAGTGCGACAAGAGGAAGCCACTCTCGCAGTTAGAGAGCAGTCCTTCAAGAGAGTGACTACTCTGGCTTTGAAGTCTAAGGCAACTCGGTGAGATGAGGAGCTTCTGAAGATCATGGAGAAGCAGGGGGAACAAATTGCTCAACTTATGACTGCTCAGGCTAAAGAAGTGGAAAAACTGAAACAGGTTGCTGGAGCCAAAACAGCAAAACGACATATTCCAGAGAAGGCAATTTTTAGTGACCATAGAGATGGATATACAAAGAGAGCGGGGTGTTTTGTCTGTGGGAACACTAACCACATAGCTAGATGGTGCCCAAAGAAGTGGAGTTCACAAAAGTCTTTATTTCCTTCACATCGCAAGGATAGGCTGTTGGGAAATGGGAAAGGGGGAAAGTAGAGTCCCTTACTGCCCCCCTTGCAACATCAAAGGTATACTCTACTACTCCATCAATTCCTGCTTCATGTAGACAACTCCCTGATGGTTTAGTGGGACCCTCTCCACATATACAAGCCTATATCAACGATCACCCCTGTACTGTGTTATTGGACAGCAGGTCTCAAGTGTCAATCATTTTTGAGAAATGGTACAAAAAGAACTTGTCAGATGTGCCCCTACAGCCCCTATCTGGACTTGTGGTTTGGGGATTGTGAGAATAGTTACCCCTATAGAGGATGTGTGTCTATCACATTACTGTTCTCTAAGACTGTTGTTGGAGTGGATAAAGAGATACCCATCATAGCACTAGTCTGCCCAGAGACTAATGCAGACTGGACGGCAGTACCTTTTATAGTGGGAACAAATGCCAACTTCTTCATTACATTAGCTCAATGGTGTCTAGAAATTGGAGGTTCCGATTATCTTCAAACACTCAACATTCACCCAGTCTGTTTGAAATCTTATGTAAAGAAAGAGAAAGAAAGGAGAGAGTTACATTCTGAATGCTTCCATCCGTGTTTTAAAGGTAGCAACCTGAGAGGTGATGACAAAGAGTTGCTAATAAAAAGTATGATGAGGCATGCTGCCATCGTTTCATTAGGTGACTGGGATCTTGGTCTGGCACAGGGAATTGAGCACCACATCCGATTGACTAATGAAGAGCCTTTTCGAGAGAGGTCCCAAAGGCTAGCTCCAGCAGATATTGAGGATGTCAGGCAGCACCTACGAGGTTTCCTGGACAGTGGAGTCATCGAGTTCCACATCCCATATGCTTCTCCCATAGTGGTTGCCCGTAAGAAAAATGGTGATATTAGCATGTGTGTGGATTATCGTACTTTGAACAGGCGCACAGTCACCGACCAATATCCTGTGCCCAACATTGATGAAGCTTTAGATTGCCTACAGGGAAGCCAATGCTTTTCTGTGCTAGATCTTCAGAGTGGATATTATCAAATACCTATGGCCAAAGAGGATCAAGAAAAGATTGCTTTCATTTATCCTCTTAGGTTCTTTCAGTTCGAAAGGATGCCCCATGGTGTGACCGGCACCCCTGCAACCTTCCAAAGATGTATGGAGACTGATGGGAGATATAAATTTCAGGGAAGTTCTGGTATACTTGGATGACCTGATAGTGTTTGGATGAACTCTAGAATAACATAACCAAAGATTGTTCAAAGTACAGGATCATCTGGAGAAGGCTGGGCTGAAGTTGTCCTTTGACAAGTGCCGGTTCTGTCAGAAGATTGTGAAATATGTGGGACGCATTGTAAGTCGAGAAGGGATTTCTACGGATCCAGCCAGAGTGGAAGCTGTGGTCAAATGGCCCAAGCCCACCAAGTTGGGGGAGCTGAGGTTCTTCCTAGGATTCTGTGGGTACTACAGATGGTTTGTACTGCAGTACTCAAAGATCACAAAGCCACTGACTGCTAACACGCAAGGGTATCCCCTTGCAAGAGGGATGAGTTACTCCAAGTAGTCAGAGAAGAAGGCCTACTTCAAGATTAATGAGGGATTTGGAGAGAGATGGACACCAGAATGAGATAAGGCATTTGAGAAGTTAAAATCCTGTCTGACACAAACTCCAGTTTTGGCTGATACGGACCCCAGCAAGCCATATGTTCTGCATGTAGGTGCTTCCTTTGAGGGGCTTGGAGAAGTTTTGTATCAGAAGCAGACGGGCCTCCTGCAACCAATCTACTACAGCAGCCGAGGATTGACTGCCAGTGACTGCCAGGCTTGCAGCTTTAGCCATTTATGATTTCAGCTTGAAGTATCGACCAGGCACCAGTAACATTGATGCCGACACTCTGTCCCGCCTGCCCAGGCAGGTATTGGAACATGAGGATGAGACCTGGGTTGAAGTCCCTGCCCCTGATGTGAAAGCTACGTGTCACAGACAACAAGCAAGGGCTGTTCCTGTACAAGGTTGTGTCAAATTCCTAGGGGTCTCAGAGAAAGCTATCCCACCTTGGTTTTGCCACTGAATGAGGGTCAACACTAATTCCCTGCTTCAGTGGGAGTGGTTCGATGGTCTGTGAAAAGGGGTCGGAGGCCTGAAAGGGATGCTCTGAAAACAGAAGAGTCTGTCTTACTTACCCGCCAATTAGAGTCCCTAGTCATGAAGGGCGGACTACTGTACCGATAATATATTACCACAAACTGCCTTAACTAATTAGCTGTGCTTCTGTCTCAATTCGGGGTTCCTCTCCTTACCCCGCTATATCCAATCTTTAACAACATGCAACAAATTGCAGCATCGAGACATTAAATCTTAGTGAAAAATCCTTATATAAATTGCATAGGAAATATAACAGCATAAAAACCTAGAGGTGCATAGCATGCAAAGTCCATCTCAAGAATAGTAACGCCACTTTCAGACAGGTCCGTAGGTACGACTATAGGGCTTTAAACAGAGCTGTTCACGCAATCCTGCGACGTTTCGGAATAGATTGCTTCCTTCTTCAAGCATGCGCTGTTCACCCTCAGTCTTGTTTAAATAGTAGTAACATGTCACGTGACCTTTCATTCACAAAACTATCGTATTAACCATCTCCTTGCCTGGCATACTATATGCCTAGTGTTCTATTTATTGCAACATATATCTATTCAAACAATACTATAGGGAATTACAGAAAACATCTCAAACTAAAAACCTCATTTAGTCCCTTAGGGACCATTGTATCCAATTTATGGATCCAAAACGCTTCACGTTTCAGAAGCACCGATCCAATATCTCCTGTATTTCTGACCTCTTCTAGGACGCACCATCTTAGTTCACTAACTTGATGTTTACACTCATTAAAATGACGAGCAACCGTAGTTTCACAATATTTCGTAACCTTTTCTGGGTGTTTTCCTGCACTAGCTTCTTACTATAGTTATGTATCGCTGATTTATGTTCTGTAATTCTTTTCCTCACTGGACGACCAGTCTGCCCAACGTAGGATTTACCACAGGGGCACTTTAGAGCATAAATTACATACTATTACATGTATCGTACCCATGGATTTGTATTTTTGTTCCTTGTAATGTGTGCATAAAATATGACCCTTTGATTATACATCTACAATTTGTACAGGACATACAAGGAAATGTACCTTGTTTCTGAGTCCTAAGCCTTTGTTGTCTCGTTTTCTGTTGTTTAATGTCAGATCTAATCAATTGATCACCTATACTTTTGCCTCTTTTGAATATATACATTGGTTTATCCCTAAATAGATGGCCATATTTTTCATCTTTTTGCAGGATGTACCAGTATCGATTTATCATTCATTTCTGATGACATTTTTAGAGTTGGTCCTCAAGAAAAATTACTTCCGTTTTGGGAAAAATATTATCTACAATTGCAAGGATCCTCTGGACTTCTTATAGTCCGGTTTTACTGGCCAGGAATGGAAGCTGACATTGAGAGGTACTGTAAGTCATGTACACGGTGCATTTTGAGTTAGACTCTACCTACGCGATCCGCCCCACTTGTCAACATCAAGAGTGATGGTCCACTAGAGCTAGTGTGTATTGATTTCCTTGAAATTGAACCTGATGAGTGCAATTTCAGCAATGTACTAGTTGTCACTGACCATTTCACCCGTTATGCCCAAGCCTACAGCACCAGAGACCAGAAGGCAATCACTGTGGCGAAAACTTTGTGGGAAAAGTTCTTTGTGCATTATGGGCTGCCAGCCCGCATCCATACTAACCAAGGGAGAGACTTGGAGAGTCGGCTGATTAAAGAGCTGTGTGAAATCTGCAGGATCAAGAAATCCAGAACCACACATTTCCACCCTCAAGGGGATCCTCAGCCATAGAGATTCAATCGCACCCTTCTCATCATGTTGGGCACTTTGAAACCCAATCCAAAAGGACGCTGGAGTCGACATATCTGTCAGTTAGTCCACACCTACAATTGCACCAAGAATGAGTCAACTGGTTACTCCCCTTACTTCCTAATGTTGGTAGGGAAGCCAGGCTACCAGTGGATATTAGTTTTGGGGTATCACCTGACCATTCATCTCGAAATACCTACTTGGAGCATGTGTCACAGTTGGAGAGAATTAAAGGAGGCCTGTAGATTAGCCGTTATGATCATAGAGTTCAGGAGTAAGTTCTGCAGCCTGGGGATAGGGTTCTCATTCAGCAACTAGGTCTTCATAGAAAACACAAGCTTGCTAATCGGTGGCATCCAGAAACCTATGTAGTAGTAGTAGTAGAACAACTGGCTGGTGTTCCCATTTACAGGGTGAACCTTGAAAAAGTAGGTGGGTTTGTCAAGACCTATCATTGCCAACATCTGTTACCTGTAGGAAAGAATATCCATTTTCGACAATCGCATGACAACAGATTCCAGTCCACCACCAGACGAATTCCCAGGAGGGGCCATCGGTATCGACAAAGGGCCAGCCCTGTGATTAATTCTGCAGGCAGTGAGAGTGAATCCAGTGACGGATGGGGGCCAGACTACCAATGGGTCAGCAACCCCTGTCCTACTGTTGAAGATCATAAAGATCGGACAATTGAGGCCGATGACCAGGAAGAGTCTAGTCCAGAAGTCAGTCAGCAATTTCTCCAGTTGGAGGAGAACTTCGATGTGATGGAGTCACCGGGCAAGGAAGTAACCACTATAGAACCTGAGCCTGACAGTCAAGAGTCAGGCTTCAGGGAGGGAGCCCCTGTAGTACACTCTCATCCCCAGCAGGGCACCAGACCACCCTTGATGCTGACCTATGATAAAATCGGGCATAATACAGAGATCCCAAGAGTCGTACGTAGTGTTGAGCGATTACGTTGGCTATCGACATCGGGTGATAGTTGATAGTCGGCCACCATCGATAAGGTTTTCGATAGTCGATGGTCGATCATCTCCGATGACCATTAAAGTCTATGGGAGAGCAACAACACCTTCATTCTTACACCCAAACAGGGCTTGAGAAGCTGGAATTAACAGCCACAACAGTCAAATGGATACCTGCTACATCTTAGGCACAACACTTAGGCTATAAAAGCCACAGAAAAAAAGTCACACACCATTCATTATCCCTGTCTTGTACCACAGCATGACCCTTAAACCTGCATCACCCACAAATTAAAAAGTGCCAGAAGGCAGTATTATTTGAACCATCATTTTACTTGAACTGGACATTGAATATCCCTGTCCTGGAACGCAGCATGACCCTAAAAACCTGTCTGACCCACAGATTAAAAAGTGCCGGAAAAAGGAGTCTTTCAACCACCATTTTAGTTGAACTGGACATTAACTAGAACTGTCCTGGACCGCAGTATGACCATTAAACCTGTCTGACCCCCAGATTAAAAAGTGCCGGAAAAAGGAGTCTTTCAACCACCATTTTAGTTGAACTGGACATTGACAAACCCTGTCCTGGACCGCAGCATGACCCTTAAACCTGTCTGACCCACAGATTAAAAAGTGCCGGAAAAAGGAGTCTTTCAACCACCATTTTAGTTGAACTGGACATTGACTATACCTGTACTGGACCGCAGTATGACCATTAAACCTGTCTGACCCCCATATTAAAAAGTGCCGGAAAAAGGAGTCTTTTAACCACCAATTTAGTTGAACTGGACATTGACTAGAACTGTCCTGGACCGCAGTATGACCATTAAACCTGTCTGACCCCCCGATTAAAAAGTGCCGGAAAAAGGAGTC
Organism: Phyllomedusa bahiana; assembly: GCA_025379985.1. Lineage (NCBI taxonomy): Eukaryota > Metazoa > Chordata > Amphibia > Anura > Hylidae > Phyllomedusa > Phyllomedusa bahiana. The sequence goes on from JAODAL010050711.1 coordinate 16,248, forward strand.
TTTCAACCACCATTTTAGTTGAACTGGACATTGACAAACCTGTCCTGGACCGCAGCATGACCATTAAACCTGTCTGACCCACAGATTAAAAAGTGTCGGGAAAGGAGTCTTTGAACCACCATTTTAGTTTCACTGGACATTGACTAGCCCTGTCCTGGGCCACAGCATGAGCACCAAACCTGCATGACCCCCACATACAAAAAGTGCCGGCAAAAGGAGTCTTTCAACCACCATTTTAGTTGAACTGGACATTGACTATCCCTGTCCTGTGCCACAGCATGAGCCCAAACCTGCATGACCCCAGATTAAAAAGTGCCAGAAAAAGGAGTTTTTCAACCACCATTTTTAAAGTTGAACTGGACATTGACTAAACCTGCCCCTTTGCCACAGCATAACCCGGGGGCCAGAGTTACAGGGGGTGCGGTGGGGAGCCCAGGCTGGCGTCCGAAATCATTAACACCGGGTTAAAAGGGCCCTGATCCCCAGCAACGAAAACGGCCCGTGCTGAAGCAGAGTCCCGGAAGGGGAAAAAGTGTGAGAAATCCACCTTCCTCAGTCACACCCCAAGACCGGGGTACCCCTTGCCCCTCCAAATGAGTGCGGACCAATTGAGTTTCACTTAAAATTACGGGGGTTTAACGCTCGGGGTTACACCCGGGGTTCCCTTTTTTTCCCTTGGCATTTTTTTTTCCCTTCTTTTTTAACTAACTGCTGGGGGAAAATGGTCTCTGTACTTTTTTTCTCTGTCCTGCTCCATACCCCAAAGTCCTTTTAATAACCTACACTGGTCAAGTTTTCCCTGTACCCCCCCTTGAAAAATTCAGGGGGAATTTTTTTTAACAGCTATTTTGAAACATGAAAATTTTTTTAGTTTTTTAATTTCCCTAGAAAACACTTTTTAAAAAATTAGGATGGAATCCCACCATGTCTTTGTTTTTTTTTTTTTTAAATTAAAATTAAAGGGGTTGTCTCAATACGGGGAATTTGAAAAGCAAAAGTTAAAGATTTTTGAAAAAAACAAGTCTTTTTTGCAATAGGGTGTCCTTTTAACAGTGTCCTACCTTTTTCCTGTTTCTGACAGAAACCATCACCCTTAAACCCACTCTTGACAATTGTGAAGAACAAATTCCCGTTAAAAAAAAAAATTTTTTTTAATTGGACCTGTAGAAAACTGCATGTCCAAAAAAGCAAAATGCCCCCCCAAAAATTCAAACATGATCCATGAGCCCCTTTTTGGGCAATTGTGAAGAACAAATGTCTATTAAAACAACCCTTTTTTTTAATAGGGCCTGTAGTAAATTGGGTGCATTTCAAAGCGCTTTACCCCAAAAAAAAATTTTTAAAAAGACTTTTACAGCCACTGTTTAAAAATTGTGAGGGAGAAATTTCCACTTAGAAGCCACATTTTTGTTCCAAAAAGGGCCATGATTTTAGCTTTTATCTCAAAAAGCAACCATGACCCCAAAAAATTATAAATATGACTTCTTTACCACTGTTAAAATTGGAGGAGAAATCCACTTTAAAAACCCCCATTTCCTTTTCCCAAAAAAGGGCCTTAAAATTTTTTGCTGTATTCCCCAGCAACTTGACCCCCAAAAAAATTTTAAATATGACTTTTTTCAGCCGTGGGTTAAAAAATTTTTAAAGGGAAATTTACCCCCAAAAAACCATTACAATTCGAAAAATTCTAAAGATAAGTTTAGAAAAGGAATATGGTTTTGGGCAAAGAAACCTTGGTGTCCCCTTTTTCATCTCCTCACAGCAAAAACCAGCAAAATGAAAATTTTTTGGGGAACTGAGAAAAAAAAATTGCAGTAAGAAATGATCATTTTTAAAAAAAAGTTTTTTAAGATAAACCCTTTCTGGTTTTTGGAAAAGGAATGTGAAGAAAAACCCGCAAAAATTAAAATTAACGGGGGGACCCCCGGCAATTGGGGCCACAACTCATCGAGATCCAGGGGCCCGATTTAACTGTGATAAAAACCCAAAAGATCCACATTATCTTTTGGAAAACCGGGTGCGTTTGTCTGTAAGACTCCTCCGCTGGCTGAAAAGGGCCCCCTCAATAAGAACCTGGGGGTGCTGGGGGAGGGACAACACCTTTTAAAGGCGTGGGGGACCACTCGGGCCATTTTGTCCATTTTGGATACCCAGAAGTCTATAGGGTCCGGGAAAACCCCTACAAAAACATTTGGGGTTGAACGCAGATAGTCTTGCATCATGAACTTAAGATGGTCCCGGGTGTTGTTAAGGTGCCCTGCAAATTTCATGGTTTGGGGAGGTTGGGAAATAAAGAATTTTCCCAAGGGCAAACCCCTAAAGGGCCCTTCTGCCAAACCTTGCCCCCTGCTGCTTGGGGCCCCCCTGGCTTTCGGCTTCTTGGGACCAAATGCTGTCCCCGTCGCTGGCGTTGTTTCCAAAGTGACATTTGAATAAGTGAAGCAGAAACCCAAAAGATTTCTTCCCGTTTATTAATTTACAAAGGGGCCCATTTCCTGCAAATTTTTCCTCAAATTTTTTGGGGGTGGAAGGAAAGTGCTGGAATTTTTTTTTGGGACCGGGGATCCCCCGGGGGGTGGCCACCCAGTAAATGTTGTTCTTTTTGATGGCCTTAAAGCGAGGAAACATGTTGGGGGAAATGGGTTCCAAGCACTCATGTGAGAGATGGAGCCCCCCGATTTTTCCCCAAACCTGGGGGCAGGGGGGACTAGCAAACTGTCCCTTTCCCCATCTTTTCCCCCTCCGCCTCAAATTCCCCGGGCCCAAACCCCTTTTCCCAAGGGAGGGGGCGTCGGTTTAAAATTTGGGGGTCCCAGGAATACCTCCTCCTCCCCCCTCCGCTGCCTCCGGCACAGCTTCAACACAGCCCTGACTTTCCTGAGTGATGGGACCCTGAGAGCGATGCCGGGCCCCCCTTTCACTACTCTGGACCCCCAACCACTGCCTAATGGGGAAAACCAATGAAATTGTGAAACTGTTCCCGGGGGTTTTGGAATTTTACGGAGAGAAAGGCTCCCCTGTCCGCAAACTGTGTCCGTCCCTCCTCCGTCGCTGGTGGGAACCCCTTTTTTTTCAGAGTGTCCCCAAAAGGAAACGTTTCCAGAACTAAGATCACCACAATGCTCTCGTGCTGGGCAAGGGGAAATTTTCCCCCACTGACCATTTTGGGGGCTTTTTTCAAAAAATGGCCCAAGGGTTGGGGCAAGCTCTTTCACCTCCCTTTTCCCCTCTTTGGTTGGGTCAACAACCCAGGGCCCCAACCGGGTGCTTTCCGGGCCAAAGTTTCCCCTTTCGTAAATGCCCCAATGGCATTGCGCTGCTTTCCCAATCGCTGGAGCACGTGGGGGTGGAATTCCCGCGTGTTTTCCAAAGTCAACAAAAAGGGGACGGTTTTACCCGGGGGGGCCGGATGGGCCTGGGAACCCAGCCAGGCAGGAAAGAAGCGGGTGGGGAACCGGGGGGAAGTGAGAACCAAGGGCCTCGAGCCTTCTTCAGGGAGGGATCCAAAACCCGGTAGCTCTTTAAAAATTTCCCGGGGACGAAAGGTTTATGACATTTCCAGCAAGGGATTGCTCCAGCCCTAAACCCACTTAAGGGGGGCCAGCAGATTTTTGCCCCCTTATCGCATACCAACCCTTTCCCGGCACAAGGGTTTTTGTCACCCACCAGCGCTCGTTTTTTTTTGCGGGGAGCCTCCACAGCTCCTTGACCTGTGGGGGACGGTCTCCAAGACAGAAATTTAAATTTTAAAAAAGGCTTGGTTTTTTCTGGGCACGTGAAAGCCACCAAGGGCCGTGGGGGAAAGGGGGCCCGCAAAATCCTCGGTTTTTGGGAAGGGGTGTGCGCCGAGCCTGAGAGCAAAACCCCACCCCCAGAGAATCCACCCCGCTCACCCAGTTGGCTTTTCACAGAGATATAGCGGCCTTTGGGCCCGGGTTACTAGTCCCCGTTCGGGGTCAATTGGGCTTTTTCCCCGGGCCCCAATGCAGACAACCCCGCTTGAAATTTTTTTGGGTGACCACGTGGCTGGCCAGGGGAGGGAGGCTTTTTCCTGGCAAAGAAATGCCCTTTCGCGCATCTGGAAATTTGGGGGGAGGGAAGGGGGCCATGAAAGTGGGGAACCCCCTCGTGTCCCCCAGAAGGAAAGGCAACATTTCCCAAAGGGCCCAAAAACCCTGGCAATGCCGACATTCGGGTTTTTGGGTTTGGGGAAAGGTTTGGGGTTTAAAGTGTTTCTTCTGCTCCCAAACCGGTAAGAAAAAGAAGGCGGGTTTCCCTAGACGGGGCCCGGCTGAAAGGGGGCGGGGCAGGGTCGTCAAAGGGGGCGGAAGGAAAACCCTTTTGGATGGGTCCGGGGTGGTGCTGGGTGGAAACTTGGGCCGACGGTGGAGGTTTAAAAGGGGGAGGCTGATCCCTGACATGACACTAAAAGGGGCCCAGGGCACTGGGGGAATTTCTTGGGGGGGGGTAGGAGGGGAGGCGGAGAAAAAGGGGGGTTTGAAAAGGGGTTTGGGACCCCCGGCTCGGCTGGGGCCCTTTTTTTGGCCCAAAAGTGTTTTCCCTCCTTTTAAAACTCATGCTTTCGTTTGCAGGGGACAAACATGTTGGGGGGGTTAAAACCATTAAGGTTCTTGCCTCTCCCTTATCCCTTTACGGAAAAGGGCGGCATTTTAACACCTGGGTGAATCAAGGCTTTGCTCAAAAAAGGCCCCCAGGTTTGAGGGGTTTCCTGGCCCTTTTTTGCCCGGCGATAAGCAAGGAGGGGGGGGGGTTTGCGCTGACTTTTGGCCGGCAGAATTATGGGCCGGAAATTTCGGGCGCCCGGGCCCTCGCCCCCTTTTTGGGGGAACCCCCCTTTTTTGACGACTCCCCCCATCGTCTTCCCCCCCCTTTCCCATTTGATGAAGCGCGTGGGCAAGAAAATTTCTGGGGAAAAAAAGACCAGGAGGGGTTTCCGGGCAATGCCCAAACATCATCATCAACACAGGATTTTGGTCCCTCCCCCCCCTTTTTTTGAAATCCAGAGGCTGCGGGCTCCCCAACAAGAGGGCCCCTGCAAGGCGTTTCCCCCCGACCGCCCGGGATTTTTTACCCGGATTGACCGGCTTCCTTCCCCTCCTCTGATGGCATCAGTAACGGGGTCAAGAAACAAAATCTTTCCTCTTGATTTTTTTAAAACATGCCTTCCCCCCAAACCCCCGCATTTTTCCCATCAAAGAGGCCCTTAAAGAAAAATTGGATTATCCACAGTGGGGGGAAACCACAAAGTTACATTTGGGCTGCTTAAATGTTGGGAAGGGATGTTTATGATTCTGATACGAAAATTTTTTGGCCCGGGTGCCTGGGAGGAGGGAGGGAGGTAAAAACTGCTGGTTTGCAGGTTTTTTTAAACCCACTGAAGGACAGATTGGCAAGGATGTTCTTATTTAAGTTTTCATGGGGCCCTGACCCAGCGATGACAGGCCTAAACGGCCCCTGCAACTGACGACCGCGGGCCCAATTGCGTTTTGCCCGCCAGAAACCTGAAAAGAGGGACCTTTCTTTTTCTACCTCAAAACCTCCATGGTTTCCCCCCCCTTTTTCCGGGTTACCACCTGCATTTTCGCTCCATGTTTTCCAAAAAAAATAATAAAAAATTTGAAAAGGAAAATTGGAATAGTTTGGGAAAAAGTCCTTCTTTTTAAAAAATTTTGGCAAATCACAGCTATTCCCTCAAATCCCCAAATCAAAACAAAATTGCGGGTTTTAAAATTTTAAACTGCAAGGTGTCCTCACCAACAAATCGGGACGGGGGGCAAAAAGACCCAAAAAACACGTACCTATCGTTTTTTTTCCCGTTTTAAATACACTTATTTTTGCACCTTTCAATTCACCTGTGGGACTAAAAAATTTTCCCTGTTTTAAGATTTAAGTTCAAGCTGCGTAAAAGAAAAAAACTGTTTTTCGCCAAAGTAAAAAAACAACGATCTTTTTATGTTTTCGTAAATAAAACGGTTTTTTTTTTTCCCCTTTTAAAAATTCACCTTTGGTGCCAAAAATTGCTGTTTTTAAGATTTACGTGCAAGCTGCCAATGAAAAAAAAACGTATTTGCCCCAAAAGGGTCAAAAAAGGGGGTATCTTTTATTTTTTTCCCGAAAATACAGGGTATTTTTTGGGTACCTTTCAATTCACCTGTGGGACTAAAAAAATTTGCTTTTTTTCCGATTTACTGCAACCCTTTGCTTTCAAGAACAAAACTGTAGTGCCCAAAGCCCAAAAACCGTATCGGGTTAAATTTTTTCCCCGTAAAAAACAGGGAAATTTTTTGGGGCACTTTTTCAATTCCCCTTTGTGGTGACTATAAAATTGCTTTTTTCCCCATTTTTAAACTGGCAAGCTGCGTCAATAAACAAAACTGATTTGGCCAAAGTCAGAAAAAAAACGAAATCTTTTATTTTTCGTATAAAAAACCCACGGTTTTTTTTTGCCCCTTTTCAAATTCACCTGTGGTGACAAAAATTTTGGTTTGTTTTCAGTTTTCCCCGGGCAAGCTGCGTCAATGAAAAAAAACGTAGTGCCCCAAAGTCAGAAAACACTTTAATCTTTATGTTTTCGTATAATAAAACCGGAATTTTTTGCCCCTTTAAATTTCACCTGTGGGGACTATAAAATTGCTTTTTTTTCCAGATTTCTTTCAAGCTGCTCAATGAACAAAGCGTATGCGCCAAAAAAAAAAAATTTTGTTACTTTAAAGTTTTTTAATTTTAAATTTTGGGGGAATAAAAAATTGGAAACAAGGGGGAATGGGTTTGTAAAAAAATTTTTGAAGAAAATGGAAACCCCTTTTAACCCCGGGGAAAAATTTTTTATAAACCTTGAAAATAAAAAGTGGATTTTGCAAATTAAAAAGGGAAAAATCCCCCGGGGTTACGGGGAAAGGGGAAATTGTATCCAAAATTTTTTGAAAAAAAAGGGGGGCCCAAAAAAAATTCCAGAAATTTTTTTTCCAAAAAAGCCTAAACGGGTTTAATAAAAAAGAAAATTGCAGTGCAATGTCAAACCACAAAGTCTTGGTGAATTTTATCCTGTTCTTTATAGAGCTTGTCTTTTGTTCCCCGCAGGCCCCCCCCCCCCCCCCCCCGTTTCCCCCCGGGGTGACTTTACAGGTATAAGGGGTTTTTTTAAAAATTTTTTCTCTACCTAACTAAAATAAAATCTTCCAATCCCCTAATCTAACTAAAATTGAAAGGGAAACCCCGGGTTTAATAAAGGGGTTTTCCCTTTTTGTGCAGAAATAGAAAAATTTTTCCGCTGACCCTTGGGCCACAGGCGACCCGAAACGCCTATTTTCCTAGAAAAAACGCTGAGAGACACTAAAGGGCTAAAACAGAAGGCTGTTCAATGTAAACAGGGTTTTTTTCCCCACCCCAATCGCAACCATAAAAAACCCAAACATAAACTGCAAGAACACAAAACTCACCCTGCTCATTCTGCAATCGATTTGCGGCCCCCAAAATTACGGGAAACCCAAAAAAGGGCGCGATTTTAATAATGTTGCACAGATTTTTAAACCCTTTAAATTTAAACGCTTTACCCTAAACTTTTTTAGATCACCATAAAAACCTTCCGTTTCAACTTTGTCAAAAAAATCACTAAAACACTGGGAAAAACGCCCAATTTTATGACGTGGGGCCCCCCAATTTTTTTCCCCCTCACTTCCGGGAAAGGAAATGCTTTTTTAGGGTGTGCCCTTATTGGGGTTAAGTAAAGATCCCTTTAAAACACATGCTTTTTTTCCGGTGGGAGCTTCTTTTTCAGTTTGGGACACTTTCAAAGACTCACCGGGGGGAAGTGAAAACCCCCGAAATTGAAGGAATGGGGTACAGGGGATGCTATAGAAAGACCCTTTTCACTCTTTTTTTTCCCAGACATTCTTTGGGGTTTGCACAAACCCAGCACCCCCGGGTTTGGGGACATCACAGGAAAGGGGGGAGAGAGTAGGAGCTTGGGGAAAGGGGGGCAAAAGTATGAGGCTACAGAGGGGGAAAGGGCTCTGAGAGAGAGACTGGGGATTCCCCCAGTGTGCCCAGAGAGGGAAACCCACATCGTTTGGGGCCCCCTGTCCCGCTTCAGACCCCACTTTCCCAAACCCCCCCCGGGGATTCCCCACCTCCCCCGCCAGGGGAACCCCCGCCTGTGTTGCAGCATGAAGGAGCAGGAGGATTGGGGTTAAAAAGCTGGCCCGGGCTTGGTTGACCAGAATTTTTTACATTTTGGGGTTTTTGGGCCCGTTTTTGCAATTGCTAAGGCTGAGAAACTTCCCAAATGGGACCAACATTACAAAAGAGCTCCAAAGACCGGGGGCAACTGGGGCCCCAACAGTTTTTAAAAGACACTGAAAATTCGGCGGCCATTTTGATTGCCAAATCACACTGTGGTCCATTTAAAAGAGGGTAAAAAGCGGATATTACTTTGGGGAATTTTCCTGGTAGGGCCCCCCCGTAAAAGAAGACAGATCTTAAAATCTAAAACCCGTAGGGGGAGTATTTTTTAAGTAGTTATTAAAATTTTTTTATATGTTTATATGTTTCACTCTATTTTTTCCCTGTTTGGGAATTTTTCCCAAGCCCTATATCACCTATTAACCCTTTTAAATAAAACCCCCCAAGATTTTTTTAAAAAACCCCAAATCTGGGGGGGGTGTACTACTTTGGGCAGGGTTTTCCCGAAACAACCCCTGGGGAGGAAAAAGGGGAAACCCCCTTTACCGCATACCTGGGGACTAATGCAAATTCGGTTGGGGGCAAACCTTGGGCATAGAGAGGTGAGAGCGACAAACACACCCTGCCCAAGGAGGTTGGGGACAAAGGGGGGTTACAAAAAAACAAACACATTATGGGAATAGGCCAAAAAAAAACCCCAGTCAAAAAGAAAAAAAATATACCAAAAATATACCAAGTGGGTTGTTACCAGCCAAAATTTTTCAGGGGGCAACTCAATGGCTTACACTCCTTACATGAAACCCCCGAAAAATAATTTTTTTAAAGTCCCTTTTAACTTCCCCTTTTAAAGGAAAAACATAGTCTATCAAGTTCACTTTAAGTTTGACGAATATCTTTTATCGGGGACCGGGGCAAAAACTTCCTCCCGGGCCCCCAACAAAAACCCCTTCCTTTAGCAACCCGATGAACCTTTTTCAACCTTTTCATGTGGCCCCTTTTTTCCCCCATAGGCATCGTTCACCAAAGGGTTATTCTTTGGGGCAAAATTGGAGCCGTTTAAAATTTCGCGCCGTATTTGCGCTTTAGTACGGCCCCCAAACCGTCCCAGTAACTACGGTAATCCCAAAAGTTCTTTAAAAGAAAACTATTTGGGTTCTGTTTGCTGCTCCCCGCTCGGCCCAATCTGCCCGGGGGAGAAAAGGGGCATGCCCCAAATTTTTTACGGGGCCTCCCCCGCCCCTGGGTTCAAGCCCCATTTGCGGGGGAGATCAGTCCCGCAATTTCGGGTTGAATAACCGGTGAACCCACCATACAGTCCCGTGCAACTTTTTTGGCTTCCATCCCTTGATTTCACCTGAAGATAAAGTTTTTCCCGGGCCCAAAAAGCCTTTCTATGTTTTCAAAAACCAAACAGATCGGATCACCCCCAAAAAGCTTCCAAATCCCCAAAATCAGCGAAACGAGAGATCCTTAAAAACCGGCCAGTGCCCCGGAGTCGGGTCTTCAAAGGAGCCCAATCACCAACCCATGTAAAAGGCCTGAGGTGTTGGAAATTACATTTTTCTGAAATTTCCAAAACATTTGCTCTGCCCTTTTTAAAGGGCCGTCCATACACATGATAGAGCTGTTTGGCCAAACACTAATTTGGCCAGACAGGCCATCTCCCCAAAACCCTTCAGTAATAAACATACCGTGAATAGGGAGCGGTCAGAGGTGTTTGGCCATAGCTGATCTCCTGGTAGAACAACCATAGATTCCTCTACAATCTAAGATTCATCTCAATCAGTCACAGCAGATACAAGATTATGTACACTTAGAAAAGTCACACATGTCACACTTACAGCTGAAGATCCAACATCTTCCACAAGACCTTTCTCCAAAGCAGCTCCCTGTAATAAAAGGAGATGGTTACACGATATGTGGTTCGGTTCCAAGTATTATTCTATCAGAGATTATTCTAATGTATCAGATTCTGCTATAGCACAGCTAATACAAATCTGAAACACATATAGTTACCCTACAAGATAAGTTATTCCCTCCAGAAACCTCCTGCAAGTGGAATATTGTGAGGATGAAGCCTCTCACCCCCACACACATGGAAAAACACATCAATGGGGCATATGAAACAGAAGAGAATACAACCCACCTCACAGAAAGGGAAAGTATGAAGAATAAAACTAAAATAAACCAAAAACACCCGATACCAGGAGAATTATACATCCTAACAAAATGCTTTTTATCTGCTCCCAAAGGTGACATATGTTTCTAATGTAACAGCAAAATTCCACAGGAAACCATGTCAGGCAGCTGCTGCCAAGGCAAACACAATAATATAATGCAGAAAAAGGGGAAGAGATGCTCATGACCAGAACATAGTCACCTCTATACAGATCACTAGGGGGGCCACACATGGGATATTGTGTACCCTTACTGGCCCCTGTGTGTAAGGACCTAGTCACCTCTATACAGATCACTAGAGGGGGGCCACACATGGGATATTGTGTGCAGTGCTAGTCCCTGTGTATAAGGACATTGTCCCCTCTATACAGACAACTAGTGGGAGCCACACATGGGATATCGTATACAGTACTGGACCCTGTGTATAAGGACATAGTCACCACTATACAGGTCCATAGAGGGGCCACACATGGGATATCATATACAGTACTGGGCCCTGTGTAGAAGGACATAGTCACCTCTATACAGATCACTAGTGGGGGCCACAAATGGGGAAAATTTGTGTACATACTGGC
>JAODAL010050712.1:0-27201 GCA_025379985.1 Phyllomedusa bahiana
GGACACTGCAATGCACCTGCTGTCTTCCAAGAATTTGTCAACGACATATTCAGGGATCTCCTGTACACATGTGTAGTCATTTATCTGGATGAAATCCTGGTGTTCTCTGCCGATCTTGAGTCCCATCAAGTCCATGTGCGACAGGTCCTCAAGCGTTTAAGTGCTAACCGCCTCTATGCTAAGCCCGAAAAGTGCCTGTTCCATCAGAAAAGTCTTCCATTCCTCGGCTACATCATTTCCGACAAGGGCCTACAAATGGACCCCGCAAAATTGTCAGCTGTTCTACAATGGCCATGACCTGTGGGTCTCCCAGCCATACTAAGGTTTTTGGGTTTCGCCAATTATTATAGACAGTTCATCCCACATTTCTCCTCGCTGGTATCACCTATAGTGGCACTAACCAAGAAGAATGCTAATCCGAAGCTCTGGCCGCCGTCGGCAGAAGAAGCCTTTTCTTTTTTTTTTTTCAAATATGTTTATTAAACACCACATGCTAAACAACAATACAATAGAATGAGTACAGTACGCAATCAGCCTAGCGCACAGTTAGGCATAAGGTAAATGATTATCATCACCTGGGGTTACATTTTCTCATAAACAAGAAAAAGAAAACAAATTAAAACACGAAACAACATAAGTTGAAGTAAACACTGTGGTCATAAAGCCGATAAATATGCGTATGACTATTCGTGATCAAGCCACCACCAATGCCCTCCTCCCTACATCAGGGGTGGAATTGTAACTGGCACGATGCTGTAAGGGTAAGAGACTTCATAAGATGCTTTGCAAGTATCAAGGATCTAATGACCCTCAGCTCCTATTCCTGATGGCAGGATCCAGTCTGACATTCGGCTTCACGAGGACACAGCTACATTATGAACCTTAGCAGTAATAAACTAAAACAAATCAAAGTAAACCAAAGTGACGAGTCCTTCATTCCATCAATGCGTTTGTATATCTGTTGTAATCAGATAAAATGGCAACATTACATATAGTACATTACCTTGTCTGCGTTAGCATGTTTGTAGGCAAGCGAATGGTGCACGACCCCATGTAGCTCAGCCCAAAGAGTATTATAGCGGTGGATCTCCCTGTAAGATTTGTGTTTGGTACCACGTTGTGAGACAAAAGCACTCCCTTATGGCTCTCTGGATACTATCAGGTAGTAGAACCATAAAGCTGCTCCATACTTCAAAAAATTTCCGGGTGTGTGTTTCTTTATTGAGTGAGGTCTCCACCCAGTCCATTTTCATTATATAAGATAATTTGTCCAAGAACATTTTAAATGGCGGAGGAGAATCATGTATACAAGTATTAAGGATAGTCTTAATCCCTGCCGCTGAGACCATGTATAGAAGTTTTCTACTCACCGGTGCACAAGGAGTCTCCCGAGTGTTAATATGACCAAATATAGCCCATAAGGGGTTATTGGGAACGTAGTTGGTGAGATGTTCCCTTGTGAAGGACATAATGCGGAGCCAGAACCTCTGAATTACCGGACAATCCCACAAGCAGTGATATAGATCTGCCTCTCGAGAGTGACAACGAAAACATTCGTCACTGTCATAGATTCCCATTAATATAGGCTCTACTATACAATTGTAGAGACATCTCCAGATATCTGCTTGAGGATACAAATTTACGGCTATTATTTAAGGCCTGGTGTAGGGTCAAGACATCCAGGCTTGGGTCGTCCTGCAACCACTTTGTAAGTCCCATACTAGTTGCCTCAAAGTCCATAGGGGTATGTAGAAATTTATAGAAATGTGTTGTTAAGCCCCTCACCGTGACACTACGATTTAGTACCCTCCACAACATCGGACTCCACTCTCCAGGGGTAAGGTGAGAAATGACTAGGTTCGCATAACTGCGTGCGCAGAGGTATGCAAAAAATGAAATCTTCAGTCCCGGGAATTTGAGTCGTAGTTCCTCCAAAGAAAGAGGCCTCCGCTTTTCCTTGTCTACCATATGTAGAATCCATCTAAGTCTGTGAGTCCTCCACAAATATAATTCCCTATGCGCATTTCCCCCCTGGAATTCTGTGTTGTCCCAAAAGGACCTAAACAATGACGCGTCCAAGTGTAGATGAGTGTCCTTCCTCATTTTCTGCCAAGCCCTCCAAGTGGTAAACAATAGCGGATTGGATCTAATCAGGGTCGGGATCTGCTGTAGAGGCAGGTGTAGAAAGTCTGATAGCGATAGCCTTCCCAGACTACCTTGGTCCGAGACCACATCAGCGTACATCTCTGTGCCTTGTAGCCAGTCATTCGCCACCCTCATCAAGACCGCTATATTATACGCCCGGATATTGGGAAGGTTGATACCCCCATTTGTCTTGGGTTGCTGCAGTACAACCCATGGGATTCGAGGCCTCCTGTCGTTCCAGACAAAAGTCCTATATAGCGCTTTAATGCGTTTTTCGTCCCTAGGAGCAATGTAGACAGGGAGAGAGTGTATAAGGTAGAGGAGCCTAGGGAATTCTATCAGCTTCAACATATTTCCTCTACCAATATAAGACAAGGGTAGCTTCCGCCACGCCTCCAACCTTTTCTCCATTGCCTCAATATAGGTAGTAATATTAAACTCATATAAGTGGGCAGGGTTTTTAGCGACCTGCACCCCTAAGTATGGGAGTCTGTTTCGGCACCACTTGAATGGGTACTGATTTGTCCACGTAGGCCGCGTTGGTCCGTTTAGTATTAGAGCATTTGTTTTATCCATATTAATATAGTAACCCGAAAGCGTCCCTATCTCTGTTAATGTTTGAAGTATTTGGGGCAACGAATCCCGTGGGTTCTGCAATACCAGTAATACGTCATCTGCAAAGGCAGCCACATCCCACACTTGAGCAAAGGGTCCCACCGTCCCTTCCATGGATTGGGGCCGTAAGCAATATAACAGTGGGTCTAATGATAAGTTAAAGAGAAGCGGCGACAGCGGGTATCCCTGTCTCGTGCCACGGAATAGATCTATCAGGTCTGCCGCAATGCCATTTACTATCAACGCAGTGCTGGCACCATCCTGAATATAACTATACAAAATTACAAAAGTGTGGCCCAAATTGTCCGTTTTCCAAAGTGGCTGCTAGGAACGGCCAAGATACCGTGTTGAAATGCTTTAGTGGCATCCAAGCTTAAGAGCATCAAGGTTCCATTGTCGTGGTCTCCTGCCCTCACCACCGCTTCCACCTCCGCCCTGATGTTTCTAACAGATTGCCTGCCTTTAACGAATCCCTTCTGCGTCGGGTGGACTATCAGCGGGAGGAAAGTCTGCATCCTTGTCGCCAGTATTTTAGTTAAGAGCTTGTAATCGCAATTAAGTAGTGCTATCGGGCGATAATTTGGTATTAGCAAAGGGTCCTTGTCGGGCTTTGGCAGAAAAATGGTATTGGAGTCCAGGAACCGATCCAAGGATTCCTGATTTTGATAGATTGCGTTATATAGGAGAGTGAGAGTAGGGGTCATCTGTTTCAACAAGAGCTTGTAAAATTCGGCACTATACCCGTCTGGACCAGGGTTCTTGCTACTAGGAGAGGATGCTATGGCCTTCTCTACCTCTTCTTCTGTTATTGGACTATCTAGCAAAAGCTGCTGCTCTTCCGACAAAGTCGGAACCGGGTGTGAAGCTGTGAAGGATGTAATTTTCTCAATATCTGTCGGAGGTGCCTTATACAAGTCCTCAAAATAATTTCTAAAGGCATTCACTATTGCGTCTGGGTCTACATACCTATTGTCAGAGTGAGGATCTCTTATTGCCACCACCGGTTTGCGGGTCCGTTGCGTCTTAAGCTGACCAGACCTATTTGCTCCTCTGAAGTATTTATTCTGAGTTAATCGCAGCAGCCAACCCGTTGGCTCTGGACATATGAATCTAGTGTGTCTTTTCCCTCTCTGTATTCCCTCTCCTTCAGCTCTGAGGGACTCTCTGCCATCGCCCTCTACGCACGTAGAAATACGGAGTGAAGTTTGTGGAAATTTGCTTGGGCCGTCTTTCTTTTACTGGAGATGTAACTGATTATTTGTCCTCTTAGGACCGCCTTTGCGGTAGCCCAAAACAGCGGCACATTCTCCATTTGTGTCAGATTATCATCAACGTAGTTGGCCCAGTGGACCTCCAGGAATGATTTGAAATCGTCGGACTTAAATAAGTAGCTAGGGAAGCGCCGCAATCTAAGTTGAAGTCACCGTTTTCCTCTGCACCCATACTCTCCCGGCCAGATACGGAGAAACCATTCTTTCTAGAGGTCGACGCCTCCTCGGTGGGCTGTGTTTACTCAAAAAGGGCCCAAAGGCAAGACCCTCACATGCGGGTTTTTTTCCAAAACGTTCTCGGCCGCAGAGAGGAACTACTCCATTGGTGACCCGGAATTACTGGCCATCAAGCTGTCTTTGGAGGAATGGCGCTATCTCCTCGAAGGAGCTCGTCACCCGGTCAATGTGTACACCGACCACAAAAATCTCCTTTATCTGCAGATCCCCGGCAGGCCCGCTGGTTGCTTTTCTTTTCCCGGTTTGACTTTCCCATTCACTTTCGCCCAGCTGAAAAGAATGTCAAGGCGGATGCTCTCTCCCGGGCTTCGGACGTGATAGGGGATGAACCTGCACCATGGCACATCATCCCTGCTGAACGGCTAATCTCCGCTGCACCGGTAGATCTTCGACAAATCCCTCCGGGCAAGACTTTTGTCTGCTCGGCTCTGCGGAGGAGGATACTTAATTGGGGACATTGCTCTCGAGTAGCTGGACATCCTGGGGTACAAAAGTCTTGCTCCCTGATCTCTCGCTTCTATTGGTGGCCTGACCTTGCTAAAGATGTTCGTGCCTTCGTGACATCCTGCACTTCCTGTGCCCAGAACAAGTCTCCTCGTCACAAGCCGGCGGGTTTGCTTCAGCCACTACCAATCCCCAACTGCACTTGGACTCCTGTGGCTATGGATTTTATCACGGATCTCTCTCCATCTTCCGGTAATACCGTGGTGTGGGTAGTCACCGATGGCCCATTTTGTTCCTCTGCCAGGTCTCCCTTCTGCTCCTCGTCTTGCCAGCCTGTTTTTCCAGCACATTTTCCGCTTACATGGACTTCTGCTGCATATTGTCTCGGATCATGGAGTCCAATTTGTGTCCAAGTTCTGGTGCTCCCTATGTGCCCAGCTACAGGTTAAGTTGAACTTCGCCTCGGCATACCATCCACAGACCAATGAACAAGTGGAGCGGGTTAATCAGGTCTTGGGCCGCTCTGAGTCTGCTGGGTCCGCCCCCTTCTTCATCATCTACGGACAACTTCCGCGCCCACCCCTGCCCATCTTGGTGCCCTCTGAAGTGCCGGACGTGGAGGATCTGGTCCGCGACCTAACAGCCATCTGGGATCAGACATGCCTGTCTCTGCAACAGGCTTCTGCCCGCATGAAGAGGCAAGGAGACAAACAGAGAGGACCTTCCCCAGTCTACTCTCCCGGAGACAAGGTGTGGTTATCAGCGAAGTACATCCACCTTAAGATTAGTCCCCGGCGCCGCCGCCACCCGTCGCCGATTGCTTATGTGCCAAGTTGTTAGCAGTTGCTAAGGCAATGACTGCAGCGGCGGCAGGCGGCAGCGGCGCAGGCGCACATCACTGTTTCACTCTGCTGCCTTGTCTGCTATGCGCCTGTCAGTGTCGCCGCTCAGTGCCGCTCACTATAATGCTAACCTTGCAAGCCGGACCGCGACGCGTCACCGCCAGGCACCGCCCATGTCTTCCGCTCCTCCCCACTGCTACGCTGCGCTGCTGTTGCTGGGGTCTGACTCCGGATGTGACGTCAGTCCCCAGCGTTCGCGCCACAGTGCAAGCGAGCAGCGAGTGAGGAGGAGACCATTTTCGTCCAGAGCAGCACAGCAGCAGCACCTTAGCTGCTTAAGTTTAAGTCAGACTCAGAATGTGATTTCTATCACCGAGTGTCAGCAGGAGCCTAAATTCCAGGGCCAGAAGCCCCCTTAATCCAAGGAGCCCCCTTAATCCCAGGGCCAGGAGCCCACTTGCTTGTCAGCACTGCAGGAGGCCCCCTTAAATCCCAGGGCCAGAAGCCCACTTGATTGTCAGCACTGCAGGAGGCCCTCTTGAATCTCAGGGCCAGGAGCCCACTTGATTGTCAGCACTGCAGGAGGCCTCCTTAAATTCCAGGGCTAGGAGCCCACTTGATTGTCAGCAGGAGCCCCTGATTGTCAGCAGGAGGCCCCCTTAAATCCCAGGGCCAGGAGCCCACTTGATTGTCAGCAGGAGCCCCTCAGCAGGAGGCCCCTCAATCTCAGCCGGAGCCCACTTGATTGTCAGCAGGAGCTCACTTGATTGTCAGCAGGAGCCCCTTGAGACAGGAGCCAACGTGAGACAGGAGCCAACGTGGTCGGACAAAGGTGACCACCTTTGTAGAAGCCCTATAGTTATTATGGGTTGTACTGTGCTTTCCCAGTCCCTGTTTATTGCTTAGCTTTTCAGGTGTCTGGGAAAGCTGGGTGAAGAGCTTCCAAAGTTGGAAACATTTTTTTATAGATTCCACACAGTTTTCTCAGATGACAAGTTTGTCCAGTTTGGCGGTGATCTATTCCTGTCCCTATCCCTGATTATTGCTAAGCAGGCTTGTCATCTGGGAGAGCTGGAATCTATAACAAATGTGGTTGGCATTGAGAATTTTACAAATGTTGTCATGGTGGTGAGTGACCAGCAATGCTGTTTATACCAATACAAATCCCCTAGGGAAAAGTGAAAAAAGTAAACAAAACAAAAAAAAGTGAAACACGACACACAAAATAAAACACGTACACTGCTCTTTTCCCGTTTACAAACGCCAATCGACCCAAAAATAAAGTACATATATTTGGTGTCGCCATGTACATAAGACCTACCCTATAAATATATCATGTTATTTTGAACGCCATTAAAAAAAAAACAAATAATTAGCTAAGTTTACTCTACAATGCATACTGATGCAATTGCAAAACACAAATATTAAAATATGATATTTCTAGGACATGAATGCGTTGTGAAGTCACTAACAGTCGTTAAGCCAGTTGCTAAGGCCTCAAGACAAGTCAGTTGATAAGAGTTAGCAATCGACTTCGGGGACTTCAGTCGGTCGTTAAGCCGGTTGTTAAGGCCTCAAGTCGATTGATAAGAGCTTAGCAATCGACTCCGGGGACTACTTAAGATCCCCAGCTATAAACTGGGACCCTTGTTCCTGGGACTATTCGAGGTTCTCAAGCGCATCAATCCAGTGGCCTACAAGCTTCAGCTTCCCCCAAGATGCGTGTCCCAAACTCCTTCCACGTCTCCCTCTTAAAGCCAGTGGTCCTGAATCGCTTCTCCCAGAAAGCTGCTACTTCGACTCCTGTAGCAGATGCCACCAACATCTTTACCATAAGAGAGGTCTTGGCAATGAAGACTATCAGAGGGAAGCGTCATTTCCTCATCGACTGGAAGGGGTTCGGGCCGGAGGAGAGGTCCTGGGAGCCAGAGGACAATATTCTGGACCATAATGTAAACCGGAAATTCCTTCAGGCCAGAAAGAGGGGGAGGCCAAGGGGGGTGGGTACTGTCACGGATGCCCCTGCGACCCTCATCCCGGGTGGCGGGCGCATCTGTACCCCGCTGTCGAGCGGCGCCGCGACACTACATGCGCGCTCATTCCCCTGCCTGTTCCCCTGCACACTTACCCGGCCGCGCTCCTGCTGCAGTCTCTGTCCCCGATGCGCGCGGTCCCGCTCCCTGGGGCACGCGCCGGCAGTGTTAAAATTAAAGGGCCAGCACACCGCTAATTCGCTATTGCCAGTCGCTGCCCCTATTTAAGCCTGCCTCTTCCTGGTTACCCTGCCGGATTTTTAGTGCCTATTGCCTATTGAGAAAGCATTCCTGAGTCTTCCGTCATACCGTGTACCGTACCTTCTTGCCTACGTCCCTCGACCACGAACCTCTGCCGCCTGTCCTGACCTTAACGCCTGTCCCTGACTACGTCTACGCCTCACGATTCTGTAGCACGCTCACCCTTGGCTGCCATCGCAAGCAAGTCACGTCAGTGGAAGCGACCTGGTAGAATCCCGCCACAGCAAGTCCATCTCGCTTTGTGGTGGGCTCTGGTGAAAACCGGGACCTACTTAGATTCTGCTCCCTGGCGTGGCTTACGCCATCGCTTGCGGTGGTCCAGAGGATTCACTACCGCTGCTCGTGACAGGATGTCTCTGTGAACAGTTTACAGCCTTAACCCACCAAGGATGTCTCTACTAACCAATTATCTCTACTAACTCCTTTCCACTATCATAGCCCCTTAACCCGAATGCCTGAAAAGTAGTTAATGACCAGAACATTTATTTAGTTTTTGCCTCCTTGCGTTTCAACAGTTGTAACTTTTTTATTTTTTCAATGATGCAGTTGGAGGAGGCCTTGTTTTATTCGAGAATAGTTTAAGTTCACTTATAAATAATTGCAGAATTTTTTTTGTTTTTTTAAAATTTTTTGTTTTTTTACATTTTTTTACACCATTCACATTTCACACTTAGTAACATGTTAGAATAATTCTACAGGTTATTACGGTCATGTGGATACCTAATATGTGTAGGGGTTTTTTTGTGTGTAATGTATGCACAATTATATTTTTATTAAATATCTATTTTTATTTTATTAATATTTTTTTTTTACTTTTTTCTGTTTTTTACTTTTTTTTTTAAATACCATGAATGGAAAACTGTTTTACATTTTTTTTTTTTTTTTTACACTTAGTAATGTATTAGCATGTCACTGGCTTCATACACAGACAGCCCTGGGGCTACTCTTGGTCCCCAGAGAGGTGCGCCTGCAGAGGGACTCCGCCAAACAGCTCTGACCAGGGATGAGCTGGTCCACCAAACTGCATCTTTTTGCCTTCCAGCTTCAACTCCATATGCCTGATAAAGGGCTTATGCCCAAAACACTGCTCTTTGAATTTCCAAATTTAATTACACTTTTTTACACACGTTTTCTAAACCAATTTTTAAATATTTGCTGAGCTTATTTATCATCTTGTGGAGATATATGAATAAAACTATTGTGTGAATTCATTTTTTGGATGGTGGAACAGCCTCATTACCCAGTAATTGGTGATTGCAGTTAATTCTGTTGCATTCTGCTGTTTAGCCACAAGATGCTATTGTTTTGCGAATCTAATTTATGCATAATAGATACTAAGACATGTCATGTGACAGATAGACATGAGGGAACAGTAGCCATCTTAGAGAGAAGCGGTGATGAGACTGAGAGATCTGGCAGAGGACAAATGCTGAGCATGGTTCTGCTTAGATCTCCTGACTCCGTGAATTCATGAACTGGAATCAGCTCCTGTGAGAGAGAACAGTTTGGCTGGCTGCATTGATGCTGTTGGCGAGGAACGCACTGTGACAGAACGGACACTCTGGGGGATCCAGAGACAGAGAGCGGCTACTATCTTGGATATCCAACTCCAACAGCAGGGACTCTCATCTCAGAGTAGTGACAGTCCGCAATTTCCAGGTAGACCCGGGACGAAAGTATGCACGCCAACTAACCTGGAATTATTTCCAGGCCTGTAGTTAGCCTAGTTAGGGCCAGATTTGGTGTCAGGCCATAGGTGTTTATTCAAGTATGGTTCCTGGTTTGGGACATTGGAGAGTGCTTGTCATAGTACTGTTACTATTGCAACCTGTTCGCTTGTATTACTCCGAATGTTATATATATCTTCTGGGTACAGCAGGTAAAGCTAATTAGGTTGTAAGCTGCTGTGCTACACCGCTAGCGCGCCTTTGAACTGTACCACTCACAATTGTTCCCCGTTTAGTAAGTTTTTAAAAGGGAATTGGTTTCCTTTCCGAAACCGGGGGGTAGGTAAAAAAAAAATTTTTTGTATCCAGAGAAAATACTCCCGGCCAAAACTTTTACACAGGGACCCTTTTGTCCGGCCCGCGTGCCGCCTGTTCCCGGGTGCGGGCGTGTTTTAAAACCCCCGGGTTTTCCCCCTTTTTGCCCCCCCCACTTTCTTCAGCCTTTGACGTTTCCCGCCGGGAAAACCCCTTGGTTGGACCTGGAGGGCCTTTTTTAACAACACTCGCGTTTTTTGCAAACAGGGGCCCCCACCCGGGTGAAGCTACTGGGATAAAGTATAGGAAGGGGCCCCCCCCCTTTGTTCTTCCCCCGGGGTAAAGGGCTGGGTTCCCCCCAAATAAAATCCCCAAAAATTCCCTCCCAAAACTGGGGCCCCCCTACCTTTGGCCCTTTTGGGCCGAAGAAATTAAAACCCGTGGGTTTCAAGCTCCGGGTTCCCCCCTCGATGCGGATTCCCTAACTCCCCCTTAAGTTTCCCCACTTAACCGGTTTTTCTTTTTAAAAAATATTTTCCCCGAGGTTGTCACCTTTCCCCCCCCGGGGGCCGACACCTGGGTGTTTTCGCCGTTAAAGAAATTCTGGCTATGAAAAACGATCAGGAGGAAATGTAATTTCCCTTTTTGATTTTGGGAAGGGGGTTTGGGCCCGAGGGGAGATCCCTGAGAACCGGGGGGCAACATTAGGACCAAGGGTTTTTTTCGGAATTTTTTGCAGGGCCGGGGAGGGGGAACCAAGGGGGGGGACGTTACAAGCAGCGTGCAGCCCCTGGTGGGGCACCTTGTTTAACCCCCCTTGTCCCCCTTTTTCCGGGGGGGGGGCCCCCCGGGGCCCCGGGCGCACCCCTCCCCCAAAGGGGCCCGTCCCTTTTGACATGGGTCCTGCCCCTGGGCCCTTTCCAATTTCGAGCCGGAGCCCTTTTCCCCGTCCTTAGGGGGCCCCGCGCCCGGGTCTGTCAAATTTTAAAGGGGGCCGCACGCCCGGGAAATTGGGGTTTCGGCCCCTGACCCTATATAATGGTCTAACCCTTTTTGGGTAAAATGCCCCATTTCCCCTAATGCTCCCTACCTATGGAAGGGAAACCCCTTTTTACAAATTCCCTTGCCTATTCAAAGTACCCGTCCTTTTGGGTTTAAGGGTTTTTCGACCACGATGCCCTGACCTATGGCCCCTTTGAAACGATTTTCCGGATTCCGTATTTGGGAAAAAACCTAGGCCACCACCCCAAGAAATTTACATGGGGGTTTTGGGGCTGTGGAAAAAAAAAAAACCCGCCCCCGCTAGTTTATCCCCCCTTTGCGGGGGTTCTGGTGAAAACCGGGGCCCCCTTTGGGCTCCGCTCCCTGGTGGCTTCCTCCCCGGGTTGTGGTGGGGCCCCGTGGTCCCCCTACCCCAGGACCGTTAATGGCTCTACCCAGGGGCCGTTCCAGTTTGGGTTTGGCCAAGATCCCAACCCTGGTTTCCCTTACCCCGCGTGGAGGACTGGGCGTCCCTCCCTTTCCCCCAATCTCAGAAATGGCCCAGTGGCGCAGTGGCGCAACAGTTTTGGAGCAGTGAAACCATATGCCACAGCTGTCCCCCTTCAACAGCAGTCCCCCCCACCCTCGCCACCCGTTGCACCTGCCCCTCTCTCCCCCCGCCCTGGGGCCCGCCCCGGTTTCACTTCCCTTAAGTATGGGAGACCCCAAGCTATGCAGGGGGGTTTTTTTTTCTCCTGGGTCTTTGCATGTGGGAAAATGAAAAGGCCCACCAGTTTCCGTCCCAACGGGCAAAAGTGCCCCTTCGTCCTCGCCTACCTCCGGGAAAAGGTTGGCGGGGCGACCCCCCCCCTTGGGGTGGTGTTTTGGGGTTGGGGGACTTTCAGGCTTTTTTCGGAGTTTTCCCTTGGTTTTTTTAGGGAAACCCGGACGGGCTTCGTCAGCAGAGACCCCCATCCTTAAAATTGCGACAGGGGGATCCCCGGTTTTGGGGACTACCCATTCAATTCCCCCAACCCCGGCCCCCCGGGGCTGACCCGGGAAAGAGGCCCACCCCCTGCGCTACTTTCAAGAAGGGCCTCCTACCTGGGCCCAAGGGGGCCTGGCCAAGGGGTTTTTCCGGGTTTCCCCGTCGGTTGGGTCCACCCGCCACGGGTTTTAAAGTGCGCTTTCCCCCTGAGACCAAAGGGGGAGCAAAAACCAAACGTGACTTGCTCGGCCCTTTTCAGTTTTTTCCCCGCTTGGGGTCCGGGGTTCCCGAAGCCTCCTTACCACCTTCAGCAGCATTCCGGCGAGGGGGCCCAAGCAAAACGACCGTCTAATTTCTCTCGTAAAGGGCGTTCCGGGAAATTTTGCCTGTAAATGCGTAGTCCAAGCACTTCCCCGAGGGACTGTCGGGTTATCTGCCCAGAGAAACGCGGTACCTAGGGCACGGGGGGAGGCATCCCTGGGTGTTAATGTCCCTCTCCTTTTGACCATGCCGGGGGCCGACTCCCCCTTTGTTTTTGGACGAAAATTCAAGCAAAATTTCCTTCTTTGGGTTCCGGTTTGGCAGGGGGGAAATTTTGGATTTGGGCCCTGGTGTCGAACTTCGCCTTTCCACCCCGCTCGTTAAGCCTTTTGGGGGAAATTTTTTCCCGTGAGGGGGAGGTCCACCCCGACACTATCCCAAAACCGCACGGACCTGTTTTTATGTGCATGGGGGCGTCCAACCGGGGCCCAGAGGAGTTGTTCTATTTACCCCTTTCCCCCCCCCCTTTCTGCTATTTGTTGAGAAAATTTCCCCGGTTTCAAAAGACACCCCTGTTTTTGGAAATGGAAAAGGGGGAAGTTACACGATGTGGGAAAAACGCCGGGATCGTTGTCTTGCAGCAAACCCCGCCCGGTTTCCCCCTTTTCCGGCCCCACCCCTTGAAGCATTGCCCGCGGTGTACCAGGGCTTTGCTGAAGTGTTCTCTGAAAAAAAGGGTAAGTCCCCTTCCCCCCACCCCCCCTTTTTCACTGTTTCCCACGACCCGTTGCCTGCACGACCCCCCGGGGCGGGGTTTTACCCCCTGTCTGTGCCGAGAAAAAAGGCCATTTAGGGGAAATACAGGAGAATCAAAAAAGTTATTGCCCAAATCCCCTTCACTGGGAAACAGGCTCTACTTTTTGGGGAAAAAAAAGGGTGGGTTGCTGATCGACTACCCGGGCTTAAAATTACGGTGAGAACCGCTACCCCCTGCCCCTGTCCGGAGCTCTTTTAACCTTGCGGAGCCAAGATCTTTACCAAACTAATTTCTAGGGGGCCCATAAAACCCTTTTCCTATCCGGGGTGGCCCAAAAAAGGAAGACGGATTCAACCGCGGGAAAGGGGGGTTTTAATATCAGTTATGCTCTTTGGGCCCCTGCAACGCCATTTTCAGTTTTTCAGGGGTTTTTTAATGAATCTTCAGGGACCTTTATTGTTTTCGGGTTGTACTGGAGACATTTGACTTTCCCCCCTGATCCCCGGTCCCACCGTCTCCCGTGCGCCGTCCCCAGTGTTTTGGGAGAATCGCCTTTTTGCCAAATTAGGAATTGCCGTTTTCCCCGTCCCTCTGCCCTTTTTTGGAAATTTTGTCTCCCCCAAGGGGCTTAAATTTGGGCCCCCCCCAAAAATCTGCCCTCCGGGAGTGGCCTCATCCCAAATGGCCCCTTTTTGCCATTCCCGCGGTTTTTGGGGTTTGCAAAAATTTTTACCGCCCTTTTCCCGCACCCTTTTGAACGGGGGTCCCATTTTGGCCCCCCAAATAAGAAATCTGGCAATCCTAGGGTTTTGGGCCCCGCGGCCGAAGATGCCTTTTTCCCCGGGTCAATTGGGCCTTTGCGCGGCCCCCCTCCTGTCTGCCGGGGAAACGAGAAACCATTTTTTTTGGAGGTGGGGAAAGCGTCGTTCCCGTAGGGGAGGGGGGGTGCTCTTCACGAATTCCAAGGGCAGTCTTTACTTTTGGGGGGGTTTTTTCCAAAAAAAATTTTTTCCCGCGGAAAAAAACTACACGATCGGGGACCCCCGAGCTGGGCCATTAAAAAGGCCCCTTTAAGAATGGGGGTAACGCTTTAAGGGGCTCGACAACCGGTTACTATTTACTGGGTCCACAAGTAATCTTGTGTATGCTCCAGAAGGATCAGCGCCTTAATTCCCGGCAGGTCGTTGGGCCCTCTTCTTTCGCGCGCTTTAACTTCACGATCCATTTCCGCACTGCGGAAGAACGTTCAATGCGGTGATGCGACTTGTCACGGGCTTCGCGACGTCGTGGGTGTGGGTCAGAGGATTCCTCTCCCCACTCACATCATTCCACCTACTGTCTGATTGCTGTCAGCCCCGGTGGATCTCCATGCAGATCTTCCTGGCATAGACTACGTTCGTTCCTGCGCTGAGGGGGAGAATCCACAGAAGTGGGGTCATGGGCTCTCGGTTTGCAGGCCACAGGGGTATACGAAGACGGCTCACGCTTATAGGCTGCTACTATTGGTTGGCCTGGCCTTGTCGAAGGATGTCAATGGACCTTGTGGATGCATGATTTCGTGCTGCCCACAATAAGAACACCCCACCTCAAGCCTGCCGGGCTTGCTTCTGCCGCTGCCCATTTCTCAGACCGTCCATGGTCCCATATTGCCATGGATTCATACGGATCTTCCAATGCTCTGACGGTAATACTGTCTATCTGGGGTCATCGTGGACCGTTTTTCAAAGATTGTGCACTTTGTACCACTGGCCGGGTTGCCCTCCGCGCCTTGACTTGCGACACTTTTCTTCACGAATGTATTACGGTTGCATGGCCTTTCTCAACACATTGCGTTGGATCGCGGGGTACAGTTTGTCTCCAGATTCTGGCGGTCCCTCTGTTCTCAGTTTAAGGTGTATCTGGACTTTCTCCTCTGCTTACCATCCGCGTCAAACGTTCAGGTGGAGTCAACAGATCCTGGAAATTTATCTATGGATTTTTGTGTCGGCCAGCAAGTAGGGCTGGTCGGCTGTTACCTTGGGCAGAATTAGCTTATAATTCTCTGGTATTCGAGTCTGTGGGCGCCCTCTCATTTATTTTGTAGTCATGGGACTACATTCCCGCCCACCCTCCACTGTCTTCAGCCTCTGACGGTACCTGCCATGGACACCTTAGGTTTCGTGACCTGGAGGACCGTTTGGAACAACCACTCAGCGTTCTCTGCATCAGGCTCTCCACCGGATGAAGCTACGTGCAGATAAAGTATCGGAGCCTCCCCTTAGTTCTCTCCGGAGATAAAGTCTGGCTATCATGCAAGTATATCGCCTGAAGATTCCTCATCGAAACTGGGTCCCCACTACCTCGGTCCCTTCCTGGTCCTGAGAAGATTAACTCAGTGGCTTTACAAGCTACCGGCTTCTTCCTCTGTTGCGTGATCCCAAACTACTTCATGTTTCCTGCTTAAGCCGGTTGTCTTGAACATGGTATTCCCGAGGTTGTCACCTCCCACTCCGGTGGCCGACACTCGGATGTCTTCGCCGTTAAAAGAAATTCTGGGCTATGGAGACAATCAGGAGGAAATGTGATTCCTTAGTGATTGGAAGAGGTGTCGGGCCTGAGGAGAGATCGTGAGACCGGAGGAAGCAACATTCATGGACCAAGGGTTGCATCGTTGGAGAGATTTTGCAGGCAGAGGGAGGGGGAGACCTAAGGTGGGGGTACGTTACAAGCAGCGCGCAGCCGTGGTGCTGGGCGCGCTAGTAACCACGTTGTCCCACCATTTCGCGGGGGCGGGTGGCCCGCGGTCCGCGGCGGCAAACGCTCCCTCAGGGCCCGATGCTTTACCTAGACCACAATCCGGACTCTGTCTCTGCCATCTGCGGCTGGAGCGCGGGGCCAGTCTTAGGGCGCCACACGCGCCAGCTCTGTCTAATTTAAATTTAATGGGCCAGAGCGCCGGTTTATTGGTGTTGCCGGCCGCTGACCCTATATAATGGTTTCCACATTCTTCTGGGTACTCGCGATTCCCAAAGTGCTATACCTATGCGAGGAAAGCCCTTTCTACGTTCCGGTTGCCTATCTCTGTGTACCAGACTCCTTAAGGCTTTAAAGTTCTCACGGACCACCTATCCTTTGCTGCCGGCCTGACCACTGGCCCGTTCCTGACTAGAGTTTGCCTGCGATTCGGTACTGCGTATACCTGGCCACCACCGCAAGCAAGTCACATCGGGGGTAGCGACCTGGTGGAATCTCGCCGCAGCAAGTCCATCCCGCTTTGCGGCGGGCCCTGGTGAAAACCGGAACCCACTTAGACTCCGCTCCCTGGTGTGGATGCCGCCATCACTAGTGTTGGCACAGTGGAACCACTACCTAGGACCGTTACAGCGCTACCTAGGACCGTTACACCTTAGTCACATAATTGTATATGTGTTTTTGAGGAATTTGTTGAATATACTTTTTGGGCAAGTGTAGTAAACTATATCTTTGATTTACCTGGTGTTGGAGTAATTTTCCTCGTTCGTGACTTCGCTGTATTCTGGGAAGCCCACCTCGGTACACGGCTTACACATATTCCAGGTTCTGGAGCGCACTTTCTCGCCATTGTTTCTCTCTTTCTATCCAGTGTTAGGCATCTGTTTAATCACTTCATTATCCTTTTAACATACATGTCATGAAAAGCTTATTTTAAACATCATGATGTAGATGTTTACAAGATGAATGGATAGATAGTATTCCTTCACCTACAGCAGGGGTGTAAAACTTGTTTTCACCGGGGGCCACATCAGCCTCACGCCGTAGTTAAAAGGGCCTTAAGGGCGCGACATAAATTTTGCCGTGTGTGTGTGTGTGCCTGCTGTTACATTTGTACAGTATTAGTATTATAATTAGCCCTTTGAGAGCCACTAGGACGAATATATTGCCCGCCATAGGTAGATAGGTACATATGACCCTTTGTAGGTAGATAAGTGGGTATACGCCCGCCCACTGTAGATGACCGTTATATCTGTCCATGTAGGTAGATAGTTATGTTTTGCCCCCCAGTAGCCAGGTAGTTGCCTCTGCAGCCAGGGTAATAAGCCCATAGAGAGAAAGGGAGATGCCCCACATAGCCCCCCCGTATCCAAGGGAATGCCCCACATAGTCCCCCTGTAGCCAGGAAGATGCCCCACATAGTCCCCCTGTAGCCAGGGAGATGCCCCACATAGTCCCTGTAGCCAGGGCAGATGCCCCACATAATGTCCTCCTGTAGCCAGGGAGAGGAAGCCCCACATTTCCCCCTGTAGCCAGGGAGATGCCCACACATAGTCCTCTGTAGCATGGTTAGATGCCTCAAATAGTCTCTGTAGCACTGGTAGAATGCCCCCTCCCCACCCATGTATAGCCCTTGGGTGAGCATAAGATCGCCCATCATGTAGCCCCCCCATGTAGCTGGTAGATGCCCCATATCCCATCCCATCCCCATCTCCCCCATATAGCCTTTGTAGAATGCCCCACATAGCCCCCCAGTATTGCTGGTAGATGCCCCGGGGTAGCATGTAGATGCCCACTTATAGCCACCCCACAGTAGCCAGTAGAGCCCCCATACGCCCCCCCCGAGTTACCAGTAGCCAGGTAGATGGCCATTAGCCCCCCCCCAGTAGCCAGGTAGATAGGCCCCATGATCTCCGTGTACAGTAATGAGGTAGATGCTGCATAGCCCCCCCCCCCCCCCCCCGGACTCAGGTAGATGCCCCCATTGGCCCTGCCTCCCAGTTAGCCCAGGTAGATGTGCCCATAGTAAGCCCAGTAGCCAGGTAGATGCCCCATAGTACCCCTGTAGCAGGGTAGATGCCCCTTTGTCGCCCAGCTAGTCTGGAAGGATGGCCCCATAGTCCCCCCAGTATGTCAGGGAAGATTGCCCCATAGTCCCCCAGTACGTCAGGTAGTGGCCCATAGCCCCCCAGGAGTGAGTCAGGTAGATGGCCCCCATAGTCCCACCAGTAGTCAGGTTATGGCCCTTATACGTCCCCCAAGTACGTCAGGTAGTTGGCCCCATTGTCCCCCCAGTAGTCAGGAAGATGGCCCAAAATTCCCCCAGTAGTCAGGTAGATGGCCCCATATTCCCCCCAGTAGTCAGGGAGATGGCCCATAGCCCACCCAGTAGTCAGGAAGATGCCCCATAGTCCCCCCAGTAGTCAGGTAGATGGCCCCATAGTTCACCAGTAGTCAGGTAAGATCGGCCCCATACTCCCCCCGAGTAGTCAGGTAGATGGCCCCATAGTCCCACCAGATGTCAGGTTGATGGCCCCATAGCCCCAACGTAGTTAGGTAGATGGCCCATAGGCCCTCCCAGTCAGTCAGGGAGATGGCCAATATGCCCTCCCAGTGTCAGGAAGATGCCATATAGCCCCCACTAATGTATTATAAAACCTAAAAAAAGTGACTTACCTCCTGGTTGTCCAGGTGCTGGAGCGCTGATAACGATTGTAAGCGGCAGTCCAGGGACTCTCCCTCGGCGGCAGAGGCTATCCGACCCGAGGGACCCGAGCGCTCACAGGGGAGGCGTGAGTTTAAAGCGGTGCATCACGCCTACTTGCGACTGGTGTATGTACAGCGCTCAACGAGCGTGTACATACAAAGGAGAGTGGAGGGAAACGAATCCTCATGCCTTCTCCCTGTACCAGCAGCTGACACACGAGCGGTGGCTAACTGCTGAATGTGGCGGCTCAGCGCGCGGAGTCAGGGGAGAACTCGGCAGGGTCGGGAAACCACAAGGCCGTGGGCCGGATGTGGCCCGCGGGTCTTGTAGTTTGACACCATGAGCTACAGGTTAACTATGTTAAACAAAACATATACACGTACAATTATATATAGGGCCACATGTATGAAAAACTGTCTAGGTCTAAAAACTCACTTTGTTGGCCTATAGTAACCCTGAGTGCCCCTTTCATTCATGTAGTGATCTTAAAAATGAGAGGGGCTGCTCTGATTGGTTGCTATGGTCAAGAAAGTTACGTTTTTAGACTAGATACAGTTTTCTTACTATGTTGGCATAGTCTACTATGCTATTCCATACTCTTTTTGTTTTACTCTTTTTTTTGGACCCCATCTATCAATGGAAGGCTATAGACTTGTTTAACTTTTACTGTAAGACCTTTCCCAACCTACACACCAAACATAAACAAGTGATTTAGCTATGAAAGGTTCTTAAACACTTTCTTCTTCTTCCTGCACTGGCGGTATATTAACACTACATTTAAAGCAGTTGTGCAGCTTAGATAATAAAATCAATTTAGCTTGGCCAGACTTCTATAACCTTTTGTGGATATTGTATTCTAGTATGCAAAAGTCTGTGCCAAATATGCCTACTCATAGATAAGAACTTACACCACAGTTGTTTTATAGCTGTTCTTAATTTCTTTTCTGAAAAGTTAATTATTATTTTATTCAGACTCCATTTGTTTATTTCTGTATAACATTTGTCTCTCACCATTTTGAGAACTTTAAAGATAAGTTGCTCAACAACTGGCCCATTTATGCCCTAAAGTAGCAAAGGGAAACCATCCAGTTGTGTATCTAGTGGTTTAGTGCTCCACTTTGTGATTCCCTGTGGTTTAATGTTGTAATTGTCCTTTTTAGTTTGAGCTCTCTGTTTTCGTAACCACGTTATTAAAAAAAAGTGACAGCTATGTAATCTCTGCTTCCTTCTGTGTGACCAGAAAGTAACATTGTGACCTTCATTGTGTGGCAGTGTCTCATTAGCCTACTCTTCAGGATTGTTTAAAGTATCCCAACATATGGGACTCTCCAGTACTTCAGGGATAGTAGGCAAGTTTCACTTGCTCGCTTTGGTAGTCATCTTGTGCCAGCTATGTTCTCCCTCCCGTTCCTTTGCGTACAGGCTAGTCCTGGCTTATTCAAAGTGGTAGTGTGGGCCACTAATTCCATCCTCCACATATGGCAGCACTACTGGACTTAGATAAAGGGACAATCCTAATATTCTTATTGCCTGTGCATTAGGTTTCCTAATGCCTAGCGAACTGCAATGACATTCCCTATTTTTGAACAAGCTATCCACACGACTATTTTTGCCTGCTCTGAACTTTACTTGGACCTCATACAAACAGTCTAGAAAACAATATTTGATCTGCACATCCCAAAAATTTTTGAAAAAAAAATGAGCATAGGTGCACACTGGTGTGGCAGTAACATACAAACACAATCCAATATCAGCAGCACACTACTAGCACTAAAAACAATAAAAAAAGAACATAGGAATTTTTGGAAAGGCATTTCTGCTACTTAGAATACATTAAACATTTTTGAGGTTCTAAGTTCACTTTTTTGATCAAAACTGCTTAAGCCCACCTTCTGCTGATACTGGATTGTGTTTGCTTGGACCTCAACATGACTGAACACAGCCTGCTCTGACACTCTGCTTCATTGATGATTATTGCCTGCTCCTCCTGTACAGTATACCCAGATATCTGCTGTTACTGTGGGAGACTAGACCATGGCCATACATTTCACATGTGCCCCAAGAGATCCATCACCCACCTGCAGGTAGGCCTGATAACTGTTTGTAGTCTGCTCTCTTTTATGGAAGCAGTGGGTAGACATAATTCATTTATTTATGTATATGAATGTGTAAAGGGAATTTCATGATTGGCGCTATGCTGGAACTATTCATTAGACGCTCTATACTGTATTTTGGAGTTCACTATATTGGTACTGTTTATATGGATCAGTCTGCTAACACTGTTTATTTAGGGTAACTGCTTTGGCACTCATTATTTGGTGCGCCTAGCTGTATCATTTTATTGGGACCAGTCAGATGCCGCTGTTCTAGGGGTTAGCCAACCTTATAAACTGAACTCCTTTGGATAGACTTAAAAAATTGGATCATTGGGGGTCTGATTGCTGGCACCTCTTCTGTAGCCACTTCATTATTTAGATTGGATTCTGTCTCATTTGCATGTGTAAGCACCATACTTTTGTGATGGTGGTGCAAGGTATTGCAGTGTTGCCCTGTTCGCTAGAAAGTATTGTTGCTGTGATTATATATGGAAAAAGCTGTGGTTTTCACACTATTTGCTCCATGTAGCTAGAATTATTAAAGCAAGTATCACAGAATTTTACAAATAGCAAATCAGGTTACTTTCCTCTGAAATCTCCTGATGCTCCAGCACCCCACGATCTTTATATATTCTATACAGCCTTGTGATGGCAGCAACTAGTCATTGGCCTCAGTATCCTTGTGCTGTACATCGTAGTACCACCCCTATAGCTAGTCACAGACAGTCAGTCAGCATAGCCCATCATTACTGCAGGAAGCATGAACAAAGGCTCATGGGTAACTGAAGCATTGGCATTGGAGCAGCAGAGGGTTTAACATGTATTTAAACTCTGTTTTTTGTTCTATTATAACATTTGATGCACTTACTTCTATTCAAAAACTATATTAAACACAATTAAAGGATTTGTCCAGTCCAGGAAAATTATGTTTAAATCTGCCCAAGCTGGGGAAAAAAAGAAAAAAAGTCACACCTCCCTGCCCTCCGCTCTGAAGTGCCCAGGTTCTCCTTCAGACACACAGTAGATACTTGCGCTACTTTCACTTACAAGGGAGCGCAAATATCTTCTGTGTGTTGGCACAAGACATCATAGTGCAGAGAGTGGATCCCAGGGCGCTTAAGAGCTGCAGTGATGGGGGATTATTAGGGAAGAATAACTTTATTTTTTTATTTTTTCTCACATTGGCTCCATTAAAACATAACTTTTCTGGGCTGGACAAGGAGCCAATGAATGCAGATGGAAAGCCAGGTATAATAATGATTTTTTTTCTCAGTATAGACTACAATAAAAAATGTACAGGATTGTTGGTTAACTTCTAGTAAACATTTCAGCTGGTGATCACAGGGGTAAGCGCGCTATTTTGCAGTGTTAAACAGTTGATATTGACTGTTTAATGTTATAGAACATTTTGCTTTCCAGCATATTGAAAGTAAGCTGTCTACATCAGCTTAGAAGAGCCATTTGGCAGATACAGCCTTTCATGAAGTTGTGTGGTATTAGGACTCTAAAGGCTTTTTACTAAAGAAAAAAAATTATAAAAGGTTTTTTCTAAATCTGGCAGATTGATAGATAACAGAAGGAGAGATTCAACTCTGTAGTTTTACATCAGCATTTGTGTCTAAGCTTAGCAGTTGTTTGTTCTTTAATTCATACTGCAAAATTATTTGCCTTTTGGTAAAACACGTCATGTAATATATGTATCTATAGTCTATTTAACTGAATCCATTCTGCATGATTTCAGCACCATTCTCTAATATTAGCTAATATCTGATCCTTAATGTTTGCTAATACCCAATGATGTGTAGAAAAGGACATAATATCGGCCCCTTTCCTTTCAAGGGATCAAAATCTAATCTTATTTCAAGCATGCAGTATACATATCTAGTTTTTCAGGAACTTAATTAACTTAAAGGGGTTCTCAAGGAAAAGAAAAAAACTAAATAGATAAACTACATACAGTTGTGCTCAAAAGTTTACATACCCCGGCAGAATTTTTGCTTTCTTGGCCTTTTTTCAGAGAATATGAATGATAACACAAAAACTTTTTCCCACTCATGGTCAGTGGTTGGGTGAAACCAATTATTGTCAAACTACTGTGTTTTCTATTTTTAAATCATAATGACAACCAAAATCATCCAAATGACCCTTATCAAAAGTTTACATACACCATTTCTTAATACTGTATATTGCCCCTCTAACATCAATGGCAGCTTGAAGTCTTTTGTGGTAGTTGTGGATGAGGCTCTTTACTTTCTCAGATGGTAAAGCTGCCCATTCTTCTTGGCAAAAAGTCTCCAGTTCCTGTAAATTCCTGGGCTGCCTCACATGAACTGTGCTTTGCTTGAGATCTCCCCAGAGTGGCTCAATGATATTGAGGTCAGGAGACTGAGATGGCCATTCCAGAACCTTTACTTTGTTCTTCTGTAGGCAATGACAGGTCGACTTGGCCTTGTGTTTTGGATCGTTGGAACGTCCAAGTACGTCCCATGCACAGCTTCCGGGCTGATGAGTGCAAATTTGCCTCCAGTATATGCTGATAATGTGCTGCATTCATCTTTCCTTCAACTTTGACCCAAGTGTCCTGTGACATTGTAGCTCACACATTCCCAAAACATCAGCGATCCACCTCCGTGCTTTACAGTAGGAATGTTGTTCCTTTCATCATAGGTCTTGTTGACACTTCTCCAAATGTAATGTTTATGGTTGTGGCCAAAAAGTTCGATTTTGGTCTCATCACTCCAAATTACCTTGTTCCAAAGGTTTTGAGACTTGTCTCTGTGCTGTTTGGTGTATTGTAGGTGAGATACTTTGTGGCATTTGTGCAGTAATGGCTTTCTTCTGCAGACTCAACCATGCAGTCCATTTTTCTTCAAGTGCCTCCTTATTGTGCATCTTGAAACAGCCACACCACTAATTTTCAGAGAGTCCTGTATTTCAGCTGATGTTATTTATGGGATTTTCTTTGCATCCCAAACAATTTTCCTGGCAGTTGTGGATGAATTTTT
Organism: Phyllomedusa bahiana; assembly: GCA_025379985.1. NCBI lineage: Eukaryota > Metazoa > Chordata > Amphibia > Anura > Hylidae > Phyllomedusa > Phyllomedusa bahiana. The sequence goes on from JAODAL010050712.1 coordinate 23,356, forward strand.
GTTGGTCTACCTGACCGTGGTTTGGTTTTTACAGAGCCCCTGACATAAATAAGGTTGGTAGTGTTACAATTAATATACTGTCGGTTATTATGTAGATATTGGTTAGCACATGACATAACACAACTAGAGGTCACAATTTTTGAACAACGCTGGCATCTAGTATGTCAACAAACGCTTAAGAAACGTATTGGTAAACACTTATCGGATATACCGCATGCAGCCTCCAGAAATGTATTGGCAGCTACCTCTCATTTCGCCCAGGTACATGCTGGGGATGTTTCCAGCTTTAAAGTTCAAGGATTGGAAAGGGTGTTTCTTCCTCCTCGCGGCGGTGATATGAAACGGAAGCTACTGAATCGGGAGGCATTTTGGATTATCACAAGGTTTAAATAAACATACTGATTTAATTTATCATTGCTAGTCATTTTATCTGCAAATTTGGATATTATATGTCGAATACGTTTTTTGCCTTGCATACGTTTTTTGTTTTGTATACTATTTCCTCATAACATCATTGATTCTTCACCTGTTTTTAGTAATTATAAATACCTGTGTTTTCCTCAGAGAAATGTGCCTATGATGAAGGGCTGTTGCACAGCCTGAAATGCGTAAGGCGGTTTTTCCTGTTTTTGTCCTGTTTTTGCTCCATGTTTGGCTTTTAATCTTGGCATAATAAAACTTTTGTATTTTTGGAAACTGGACCTTTTCTCTTCTTTTTATAGAGATTATTAAGGGCTTGTTCTTTGCGGGGTGAGTTGACATTTTCATTAGTAACATTGGGGTTGCATTGGCTCCTTTACCACTTTTTATCAAGGATTTTGGGAGTAGGGATGATCAGGATACTGTAATACTGGTTGTGTTTTTTATTTTTTACAGCAGTCACGGGGCGGAGAAAATGACATGTTAACTGTATGCGGTTTTGCACCACCATAGTCTGAGAGCCATAACGTTTTTATTTTTCTGTACACAGAGTTTTATCAGGGCTTTTTTTTGTAGGATGAATTGATTTTTTCATTGCTACCAGTTTGTGGTTTATGATTTTTCGATCGCTTTTTGTTCCATTTTATGTTCAGCAGGATGGACAAAAATCACAATTCTGCTATTGTTTTGGTTTCTTTCACGCCATTCATCATGCAGTTAATTATGATAGTTTTATAGTCAAGATCGTTAAGCACACGGCGATACCAAATATGTGTACTTACATTTTTTGGGGGGCGATTGGCATTTGTAATGGAAAAAGGGCGCTGTGCGTGTTTTACTTTGTGTTTTATTCCTTGTTTACTTTTTTACTTGTACCCATAGAGGATCTTACTCAGCGATCGTTTGACACCTGTCAATCACCATGCCAGGTCGTACCCTCAGGCACAGGTGGTCATGATTTCACAAACAACCCGGAAGCCTCAGTTAGGTTTCTGAGTTGTTAAGCAGCCATCGGTGTCCGGTAGAGAGACAGAAGAAGCTCCTTCCTCTTGTCAATCCTTTTGAATGTGTGGTTGCAATTGACCAAGACATTTAAGATGTTTTGCCATGATCGGAGTAAACTCTAGTCCCAGCTATCCTAGCTATGCAAGATCCCAGCTATAGCGTACAGCTGGTGATCGTGCTGGCTCTGCTTTTGAGCCTACACGATCGACTTGCCATAAATTTAAGGCACTTTGCAGGAATGGATTTCTGAATATGACATAAACTTATGTCAAATGTTGGGAAGGGGTTAAGTTCCACATTTTTAAGAGTCCCCCTAGATCTATTAATTTTAGTGTGTATTATGGATGAAATTTTCAACAGTTCTACTGAATTGAACTTAGATTACCACAGATGTATACGGAGACCTAAATTCAGTTCTGTAGAACTGCAGGAGGTTTGGGTATTTCAGCTGTCATGTGAATGTTTAAAAAAAAATGGTTGGTCTGAAACTAGCCTACATTTGATCAGTTTTCCTTTATGGCTCTGCACTACCTCTGTATTTTATTAATAACTCTCTAAGGATCTAAAAAAAGAATTGTTGCTCTACATAAAGATGAACAATTCAATTTAATGTGTAAAACTCATATAAGCAAAAAAAATCACTGCAGAAAAGATGTTTAACTTAAAATTAATATCAAAACAACAATCCTAAAACATAACTTTTAGTAAGATATTGTTAATATTGTGGCAGAGTGACTAAGAGTAGTTGCCGGTTTCTGCCACAAGGTGGAGTCGTCCTGGTAGAGACGTGCCACCAAGAGCCGGCTCTTGGTGGGGGGAGCCAATGGTTATCTGTCAGCAACACTAGGTTGCTGACAGCTGTATGTAGCATGGCTGATATCCAGCCATTATGGGTTGGCTTCCCCGGAACAGCTGCAGATGGGTGGGTGGCTGTTCCCGCGTCCCAGGTCTCCAGGTTCCATGTCGGGTTTTGGGCCAGTCCCAGGATGGCTATAAAGAGCCTGTCTCTTAAAGTGATCAGAGGGTGTGGTCTGCTACCTGCAGTTGGAGCAGCAAGGGAGCAAGTAAGGAAGGTTCTTCTTACCCCCCAGGCTGAAGGAAACCTGAGCCAGCGGCGACTGGTGGTACGGTGGTTATTTGTGGGGCTGGACGTTAGGTCCAGACCACGATAGTTAGGGTGGCTATTGGTATAGCTAGTGGCCAGACGGCCTAGGGTTTTGTTTACTCTATGTTATGTTATGTGCTGTGTTATCAACCTGTGCCAAATATAAATCAGGCTGAGTTACGGAAGAAGCCTTTGGCAGTGCCATTCGTTTACGAAAGACGGCGATCCCATGAGCCGCGAGGACAAAATGGCGTCCAAGCATGAGTGAGGCGTCACAATATAAACAAAAAAGCCTTATCAAAAAATATATATATAAATGTACATATAGTCACAATTGGGGTCAAAGATAGGACTCACCATGCTCGTCGTTAATCCATTCTGGTGTAGTTCATATAGTTCTTTAATATAGGTGTTAGTATCCAGCTGGGCCTCAAACGATACATTGAAGGAAAAAATTTATTTGTCTTTTGTTTATTTGGAAAAATTTGGGCCGACGGGGGGCGGGCTTACAGGGCCGAGTGAGGAACGGGTTTTGGGGTAGCCCCCCGGACGAAGATCTAGCATCCCCCTTCATCATTCGTCTCCCAAGGGAAAACCCCCAAGAAAGGCAGACGGGTCCCACAAACCCCCCTGGACGCCTCTAAAGGGCATTTTGAGACGACTTCACCTTATTCGGCCTTAATGGACAGGGGGACGTGGCGGGGCGGGGCCTCCCAAGATGGCGCCGGGCCCCTTCACCGCCTTGGGAGGACACGGGGGTTTTACCTTGGACGCCGTCTACCTCGGGGCCGCTGGAGGAGGAAATCGCAACCCCACCGTTTACCCCGGTTTGATCCAGGCCCGATTCTGCCTACCTGCCCCCAGCGCAGCCCCCCGCCGCTAAAGCCGGGGACGGGACGCGGCCGATACCCGCCGCTGCCCCGCGGGGACGGACACAGGCCGAGCATCCCCCGCTGACCCGCGGGACGGGACACACCCCGTGCGCCCTGACGCCGCGGACGGGATACAGCCCCAGTGGGCTGAACCGGGGAGGGGGGGAAAGGAGCGGAATTTATCAGGTTTGGGGGGGGGCGGCTCCTGGGAAAATGGGGAACCCCCCAACGGGGGAGGGGCAACCCCCCCGCCTTGTCGGATTCGGCTTTTCCCGCCTCCTAGGCCGACATCCCCTCTCCGCACCTGGGAACGCAATGCCGGATCGCCCTTCTGCTTGGACGGGACTGCAGGTACCCTCCCCAATAGCCATTCTGCTGGCCCCTCCAGTTATGCTCGTGGGTTTCCCCGGGGACACCTCTGTGGGGTATTTCCATTTTGGCGAA
>JAODAL010050713.1:0-27200 GCA_025379985.1 Phyllomedusa bahiana
GGAGGGGAAAAGGCTACCCGTATTGACTGTGTACAGGGAAGGCTGGAGTTCTCACATTTCCGGGCTTCGCACTTGCTTCGCCGACATTTGTTGCTGCGTCCAGGCATTTTAACCTGCGTGTTATAGATGACGGACCCAGCGGGGCTTTCCCGCACCCTGTAACTCGGCCCCGGGTCATGCTGGGCCCAGGACAGGTATAGTCAATGTCCAGTGAAAAAAAATGGTGGTTGAAAGACCCCTTTTTTCCCGGCATTTTTTAAATTTGGGGGTCATGCGGGTTTTGGGGGCTCTGCTGGGGCCCAGGACAGGTATAGTCAATGTCAGTTCAACTAAAATGGGGTTAAAACCCCTTTTTTCCCCGGCACTTTTAAAATGGGGGGGGTAGCAGGTTTGGGGCTCTGTGTGGCCAGGAAAAGGTATAGTCAATGTCCGTTCAACTAAAATGGTGGTTGAAAGACTCCTTTTTCCGGCACTTTTTAAATGTGGGGGTCTGCATTTTTGGGTCATGCTGGGCCCCCGGAAAGGTATATTCAATGTCCAGTTCAAGTAAATGATGGTTCAAATATATCCCCTTCTGGCATTTTTTTAATTTGTGGGTGATGCGGTTTAGGGTAGGCTGTGGACAAGAAAGGGATAGTGAATGGTGTGTTTTTTTTTTTCTGTGATTTTATAACTGTGTGTTGCAAAGATGTAGCACGTACCCATTTGACTGTTGTGGATGTTTTTTTCAGTTTTCCCCAGCCTTGTTTGGGTGAAATAATGAAGGTTTTTTTGTCTCCCTGATTTAAGGTCATTGCGTTAACGATCTCATATCAAAAAACCTTATCGATACGGGCCGCTATCGCTATCGATCGATCTCGTAGCCAAGCAACGCTCAACACTAGTTAAGGGTTTATATTATCTGGCTTTATCCCAATAATTTTTAAACCCTAACTCCAGAAAGCGAGGTACATCACAGTGTACATATCCAAACATATCCTTCTGACGTAGCCAATAAACTTGTGTTAAAGGGGTCTTAAAGTTCAGTAACTAGTTGCTAGTAAATTGCTATTCCAGTTACTCAATATAAAGGCAGTAATGTCTAGATTTAATGGTTCTTTACTGTTTTTTATGTATTTAGCTGTTATGATCTGAACGTAAAAAGCACTAATAAACAACTTTCAAAGCAAAATACCTTCTCTAACTTTTTTTCCACTTCAGAACGCTAAAAAAATGGTCTCAAATTTATTACTTCTCTCTTGGTCCCTACCTTTACTTTTAGCCACCCCCCCGTTAGTTACGATTTAACCTCTCCTGCTTATGAAAGATTTCAAAGTCCCGCTTCTTAAGATCTAAATTGCCACATGCAGATAAAATTTTTAAAACTCTGGAGATTTCTGTTTTATCTTCTTTAATCTGTAGAGCATTGCATCATTAACTACTTCACCGCTAGAGACCAACAATTATTGCTCCATTAATCCAAAACTTTTTACATTGCATTTAATTCAATGAAGAAAATAAACAATCTGTTCATACTTAATTACTCCCTTTTAATCCAAATCTAGCCCCTATATCACTGACATAACAACACCAAGTGTTAGGTTCCGTTTCCTTTCAGAGAGAATGTATTAGTTAGATTTTTTTCCTACTAATTAGAACCAGATAGTGAAACGTATTCTTATTTCTAATCTGTTTTCATTGTCTGATTACAGATTTGTATGCCTTTTTGTACATAATTATGGGGGCGAACCATCTTGCCTGAGCTGCTGCTGTGCTCTGTTAACTGCACTTAGAAATATGGACATAGGAAGCAGTAAGGAAATAGGAACCTGAAGAAGATTTCATTGGCTTTACTGTATGGCTCAGTATTCTAACAGTGCAGTGTGATCTGTAGAGAGGTCACTATACAGGGAAGAGTTGAGGAAGGTACTTATCTCCATTAGTACCCTGTTTCCCCGAAATAAGACATCCCCTGAAAATAAGCGTAGTACATTTTTTTTATGTAATTCAGTTTGTCTGCTTATGCTGATGTTTGTGATGAAATCACTACAATATATTAACCCCTTCAGGACCCGGGGTTTTTTTTTTGTGACACGTTCGTTTTTCCCTCCTCGCCTTCTGAAAGCCATAACTTTTTTATTTTTCCACCTACATAGACACATGAGGGCTTTTATTTTGCGGGATAAGATGTAACATTTAATGGTTTTATTTCACTTTTCTATAGAATATACTGGGAAACCGCAAAAAAAATTCCAAGTGGGACAAATTGTGAAAAAAAAACGTTATTTTCGTCATGTTTCTGGGTTTTATTTGCTTTTACGGGGTTCAATCTTCGGTAAATTTAATGTGTTATCTGTATTCTACAGGTTGTTACGCATCCGGAAAATACCAAAATGTAGGGTTTCCCTTATGTTTTTGGGAACGTAAAAAAAAATTCCAAATATTTTTATTTTTGACATTTGCGCCGTGGCGCAGGTTGTGCGGGCCAATAACTTTTTTGTACTAACACTAGGACGTCAGTGAGGGTGCATTTTTGCGGGCTGAAGTTTTACTTTTTATTGATAGTAGTTTGGGGAAAGCATGCAACTTTTTTGATCATTTTTATTCCATTTTTTGAGTGATGTAAAATGACCAAAAAGCAATTTTGGCGTTTGGAATTTTTTTTCTTCTCGGTGTTCAGCGTACGGGAAAAAATGATGTTATATATTTATAGATCAGACTTTTTTGGACGCGGCGGGTACCAAAAATGTGTAACTTTTTTATTATTTTAATGATTTTATTTGCAAAATGGGGAAAGGGGGTGATTTGAACTTTTAATTTCTTTTTTTTGTACTTTAAAACTTTATTTATTTATTTTTTTTACTGTAACATTTGTCCCCTATGGTGCTTGACCACTAGGGGCCCCGATTGTTAATACAACCTAATGCATTGCATAGGCAATGCATTAGGGTGTACAAAGATTGGCGGTTTCCCCACTTCCTGTTTTTCGGACGGAAGTGGGGCAAACCGGCCAGGGTAAGTGACGGGAGCCTTCACAAGGCTTCCCAACACCATGCCCGGTCGTCGGATCGGCGCAGGTGCCGATGACCGTACCGATCGGTGCGCGGCACCGATCGCCGTACATTCAGATGCCACGGCCATCTTTGTCGCGGTGTCTGATGGGTAAAACGCGCCAGCGGGCGGAGCCACCCGTCGGCGCTGTTACTGCCGGGTGTTAGTGGCGATTTGCCGCTAACATCCGCCGGCTGTGCGGGGGGGGGTCGCGGAGCGATCCCCCTGCAAAGCCCCTTAGCGGCCCTGGGACGTACTGATACGCCCAGGGTCATGAAGGGGTTAATACATGTTGATTTTTTTGTTCAACAATAAATGTGAATTCTTGTTCATGGAAAAATAAGAAATCCCCTAAAAAGAAGTGTTCGCTCATCTTTAGGAGCAAAAATTAATATAAAAGACACAGTCTTTTTTTCGGGGGAAACAGGGGTATTTGTCAATGGTGGATCCTGTATTATCTGCCATTCAGCTTTATAATAGAGATGTCATTGTAATCCTGCCTCCAATGATAGAGAGGAGACTGCTGAAAAGTGATCTCTACAGAACAGAAAGTATTAGTCAATGGTGCGGTTCAGTGGTCAGAGTGAAAAATGTATGATTTTAGGATTATTTTAAAATACAGGTAATGCCATGGAAAATTAGACACCACTTCCGTACAATCTTGATAACATAAATAGGTTATTTTCTATTGATACGTTTCCTATCAAACCCAATGCACTAAAGGTGTGATTCCCATTTGAAAGGTAAATGTTTTAAAGCTCTTGTTTAACATCAAAAATTGATCGAAAAAAATTCAATCCAAAAAAATTCGATAAAAAATTGGTCCATGACATCTCTACTTCCTATAATGCTGATATTTCACCCTGTCATCAAGAAAGGTAGAGATAGCCTGTTGTAGACTAAAATTCCTCATTGGTGAAATCCAAGCCACAAGGAACTCAGGCTATTATAAAAGCCAGAGGAGGACTATAATTTTTACCCATCATTAAATGATTCATATTTTTCCTTTACTTGATCTGGGAAAACACGTTGCATTAATTAAAAAAATGCGTATCATGAAGCCAAAATGTTCAGCTACTAGACAAATATTGTTTTTTGTCACATTTGTGATTTGTGAATTTTCTACAAATTAACAATGTGGGGTGAACATTCTCTTACTGAGTTCATTCCAAAACTGTTGCCTGGGATTGTATGCTCTAACTCTAAGGTTATGTTCACACGGGCTAATTTCGGCGCATATTTTGCGGCGTATTTGCGCTCTAGTACGAGCAAGATGCGTGCCGAAATTACGGTAATCCATAGTTCTCATAGAGAACTATGTATTACTCCTCCTCTTCCCGCTCGTACAATCGTATTGTACACGTGGGGAGATAAGTGACATTTCAATTACTTGCGGCGAATACGCGCCACGAGTAATGAATGTCAACGGGGCCGGCGGGCTGCCTCCCCCCGTGCTGCGGGAGTACGCGTGTATTAGCACGACTCCCAAAGCACCCGCCGTAATTGCGGCCATACTGTACGCGGCGAAATTACGCCTTGTGAACAAAGCCTAAGGCTAAAATGCAGGATGTTTTCTTATTTTGTGTTCTTTTGAATAGTAGTCGTGTAAATACAATTTACATTAACTTTTTGACACTTTTAGCTATCCATGTGATTCATTTTGAAAAATTGTGCTTTAGGTTATTAATAAATTTTGGTCCATGCAATCCTTGTTTATTTGTGAAAAAAATCAAAATATTGTGAAAATTTAGAAAAATTTGCCATTTTCAAACATTTCTGCATGTAAGACAGATAGTAGTTCACAAACACTACCATGTACTCTACTTAAAGGAGTTGTCTCCCCACAGGGTTTCAAAGAACTGCATGAAAGAAATTCTCTGTCACTTCCTGGTTCAGACTGATTTGCATAAACTCCTGCTTGTACAGCATAAGCTCCGTGCTTTCCTATGATAATTTGATTAGATTAGCTTCTCAAACTACTGGAAGGACTTCTTATCTGTTCAGCAAAACAAAATGACTAATTACAGAGCTGTTTAATTGAGATTAATCAAGCTTTTTAATGTCTGGCAGCACAGGACACTGACTGACACTGCTGACCTGTGTGATGACTCACTCTCTGTTATCTCATTGAACAAACAGCCCCAGGAGATTTGTTTACAGGTCGGTTACTGAGGGAACTGAAATAGCCAGGGAGGTAATAAATTCACTTGTATCTCTTTAGGGAAAACAGAGGAACAATGCAATATATTTGGAAAATGTCTTTATTTTGTGTTCCCTACAATTTGAAAGCTATTCTTTGTAGCGAGACAACCCCTTTAAGCACGATGTATAGGTGTAGAGAACCCTTGATATAATGAAATGAAGTTCTGGGTATACCAATACAATTTAAACTTATTGAACTCAAACGTATATTGTCTGTTGTATTGTTATTTATCACAGCACTTTTTTTGTTTGTGCACTCCATTTGTGGTATATGTGTTTTTCTTTTTTTCATTTGAGGTAGCTAGGGACAGGGTTAGTTTAGGTTCCAGTGTGGGGGCGCCCTTATTGGGGCGATTTCCCCATTTTTGAGGCAGACAGGTCTTTGATAGGGTATATTTGAGGGTGTCTTTTCGTTTTCTTTCTCAATTCTTATTTATTTTTATTAAAGTTATGTTTTATGTATCTTTATTCTAGGTGTTATACCTGTAGTTGTTTTGGTACAGATAGTAGTTCCACACAAAATAGTTTATAACCAGCATCTACCATATATCTACTATAGATTGGCATCATTTTTTTAAATGTTTTAATCTTTAACACATTAGGGAGATTGAACATTTTCTTGAAAATGTGAAAAATTACTACAAAATTTCTTTTTTTTGGGACCAGTGAGGGGTCTATATGTTAGATACACCTATAAAGGACTGCATCTAAAAAACAACAACTCTTAAAGTATTTAAAACAGTGTTTAGAAAGTTTTTTAACCCATTAGGTGTTTAATAGAAATTAAAGCAAAGTGGAGGGTAAATTTCAAAATTTCACTTTTTTTTTGCAAATTTTTAATTTTTATCCATTATTAACTGGAACACAGTAGATGTGACCAGGGAAATGCAACTCAATATTGATTCCCCAGATTCTGCCATTTTTATAGATATCACATATGTGGCCCTAGTGTGCTCAACCACAAGCCTCAGAGTAAAACGAGCACCTATCGTTCTTTGGGGTCTCATTTTTATTTAGGATTTTCTTTAGGCTCCATTACACATTTGCGGACACCATAAGGTGCTAAAACTCAATAAACACCCATAAAAAGACCCACTTTAAAAATCACACCGTTTAAGGGAATATAGCCAGGTCAGTATATCACCCCACAGGTCTTTCACAATTTGTTTTAGGGTTAGGCTGTAAAAATGAAAAAATTATTTTTTTTTCCAACAATCTGCAACTTTTGATTCATTTTTACAAGGAATTCTTGAAAAAAAAAGCACTCCAAAGTTTATTACACAATTTCTTCCAAGTTTGGCAATACTCTATATGTGGATGTAAACTGCTGTTTATCCACATGGAAGGGAATTAAAGGTAGGGGGCAACATTTGGTGATTTTGGTGGGTGCCATGTCGCATCTGCAAGACCCCAAAGTACCAGAACAGGTGAAACCTTCCAGAAGTCGCCCCATTTTGGATTTGACACCCCTCATGGATCTCATCTAGGAGTGTACTGTGCATTTTGGGTGCACAGGTGTTCCAGTTTTTTGAGCATTGGCCCATTAAAAAGGAGGGGAGAGGGAATGCAGTTCTGACAGTGTTTTTTGGACTTCAATTTTACAACGCTCACTATGCGATATAAGTGACTGTTAACTTTACTATGCGGGTCAGTACAATTACAATGATATAAATTTGTTTCATAGTCTGATAGTCATAACTTTTTTATTTTTCTGTATACGGAGCTGATTAAGGAGAGAGTATAGTGTCGTTATAGACACAATTGCATTAGGTCTATGTTCAACCTCCCCTGTTTGTGCTGGATGTTTATGATGGATAAATAAATACATGAAGATTTGTGGTGAGTGCTGTGGACTATACTTTCTTCCCTTCCAAGATCGTTTTTGCTGGATGAGTTGACATTTTCATTGGTGCCATTGCAAGGTTCATATGACGCTTTGATCGCTTTTCCCTCCCTCCCTTTCCTTTTCCCTTTCCCTTCCCCTCCCTTCCTTCCTCTCCCTGCAGGGAAGTGGCCTCCTCTAACCCAGCTAGGAAGTCTGGGGTAGCCTGTATGCCAAACACTTCTGGTGCAATCCAAACAGTTATGAGTGGCTCTCGTGATACTATGTTTTATGACTCCCTGCATGTTTAAAACAGTTATAGTTAAGTAGGAATTCAATAGACATGAATGTCAGACAGAATATTTAGATTTACCTATTATAGGCGGCACAACATTCGATGGTGGTTCTAATATATACACTCACCGGCCACTTTATTAGGTACACCATGCTAGTAACGGGTTGGACCCCCTTTTGCCTTCAGAACTGCCGCAATTCTTCGTGGCATAGATTCCCCAAGGTGTTGCAACGATGCTCAATTGGTACCAAGGGGCCCCAAAAAGTGCCAAGAAAATATTCCCCACACCATGACACCACCACCACCAGCCTGAACCGTTGATACAAGACAGGATGGATCCATGCTTTCATGTTGTTGACGCCAAATTCTGACCCTACCATCCGAATGTCGCAGCAGAAATCGAGACTCATCAGACCAGGCAACGTTTTTCCCAAACTTTACTGTCCAATTTCGATGAGGTTGGGCAAATTGGAGCCTCAGTTTCCTGTTCTTAGCTGAAAGGAGTGGCACCCGGTGTGGTCTTCTGCTGCTGTAGCCCATCTGCCTCAAAGTTCGCCGTACTGTGCGTTCAGAGATGCTCTTCTGCCTACTTGGTTGTAACGGGTGGCTATTTGAGTCACTGTTGCCTTTCTATTAGCTCGAACCAGTCTGCCCATTCCCCTTTGACCTCTGGCATCAACAAGGCATTTCGCCACAGGACTGCCGCTAACTGGATGTTTTTTGCTTTTTCGGACCATTCTCTGTAAACCCTAGAGATGGTTGTGCGTGAAAATCCCAGGAGATCAGCAGTTTCTGAAATACTCAGACCAGCCCTTCTGGCACCAACAACCATGCCACGTTCAAAGGCACTCAAATCACCTGTCTTCCCCATACTGATGCTCGGTTTGAACTGCAGGAGATTGTCTTGACCAAGGGTCTACATGCCTAAATGCACTGAGTTGCCGCCATGTGATTTGGCTGATTAGAAATTAAGTGTTAACGAGCAGTTGGACAGGTGTACTAATAAAGGGGGCCGGTGAGTGTAGTATATCAAATTATACACATCTATGCTATTTTGACATCAATGATAGTATTTTGTTGGCACTGTTGTTAGCTTAATGCTACAGTTTGATTATTACTGAAGTCCAGAGCCGCACTGGGACTAAAAAGCAGCCCTAACAATAAATTCGAACCAGACTACCTACAATAATTCGCCCTCTACATGAAACTAAAAACGTTGCGTAATGCAGAAAATTTCACTTAACTCCTCCAACCCCCATCACTACTCATTAATTTTGTAATAAATACAACAGAATGAGGAAAATAAAAGAACCCAATCTCACTGTACCCCTAGGAATCACTTATGTCACATATTGTACCCCAAAATGTATTTTATTGCATACAATACACCAGAAATGACATCACTCACTGCACCCCAGAAATTAATTATATTACACATAGTACCACAGAAATGACATTACTGACTTCACCTTACAAATGAATTGCACATTGTACTCAAGAAATAATTCACTGTGCCCCAAAAATGTATTATATTATACACTGAACCCGAGAAATGAATTACATTACTCACTCTACTCCAGAGATTATTACATTACACCATACCCCATAGATTATTACATTACACACTGTACCCCAGAGATTACATTAAATGACATACCCCAGAGATTATTACATTACACACTGTACCCCAGAGATAACATTACACACTGTATCCCAAAAATGGCATAACACACTGTACCCCAGAGATTACATTACATGATGTACACCAGAGATTATTACATTACACACCGTACCCCAGATATTACTACATTACATATTGTATACCAGAGATTACATTACACGCTGTACAACAGAGATTAAATTACACCATACCCCAGAGATTATTACATTACACACTGTACCCCAGATATAACATTACACATTGTACCCCAGAGATTATATTACATTACTCACTGTACCCCAGAGATTACGACATTACCCACCGTACCCCGGAGATTAGATTACATATCATTCCTCAGAGATTACTACATTACCCACTGTACCCCAGAGATTACATTACTCACTGTACCCCAGAGACTAACTACATTAGGCAAGGTATCTCAGAAATTGTGTGTGTAGATATACATATATTGAACACACACTACACACTTAGAGTTCACATGGCAGTTTTTCGGCACAGACAGTGTCATTTGTTTGTTGGAAATTCGACGCTTGAAAACTCAGAATTCCGATGAACAAACGCCCCAGACTGCCCAAGGCAGATTTCTGCCTCCTATCACTTAGTGCTGTTAGTGCGTAAAACTCCTTGAAGAGCTCTTTGTAAGCGCTGACAGTACGTGCCAAAGTTACTCGAGCACAATCAATGTAAACTAAACAACGACACTGATTTTACATAGGGCATAACGTAAATCAGTTTCCTGTCAGATTGGATGCCGGGTCTGAGGCAGATCCAGCACTGAATCCACCCCAGAATCAGCATTCATATCTCTTCGTGAACGTACCCTTAAGGTATGTTCACACGGCGTATGTCGTGGGCGTACTGTGTGCTATGCCATATGCCAGGTGTTTTAGAAGTACACGCTGGCCAGTCCGTTCTAATACTAAAAAATAAGTAACCTATGGAAAACATACAAACAGAATGTCCCAATGAATTACTTACAATATGTTTGCGGCCCCCATTTGTGCCGGATTTTCTACTAAGCCACCAGCCCAAGCAGTGTCCTGGAAGGCTTTTGGTGTATTCGTAAAAAATGGTAAAAAGTAAACACAAAGGGCCACTTGTTTGAAAACTGTCTAGGTCTAAGACTTTCTCTGTTGCCCATAGCAACAAATCAGAGTGCCCCTTTCATTTCATATAGTGCTCTTAAAGAATGAAACGGACGGTCTGATTGGTTGCTATAGGCAACAAAGAAAGTCTTTGACCAAAACAGTTTTCATACATGTCCCCCAAAGTAGCAAGTATTTGTCAAGTGTAAAGAAAATGATACAAACTTTTCCAAATTTTTGCTAATTAAAAAACTGAAAAGTGTGGTGTGCAAATGTACTCAGTTCCTCAAGTCAATACTCTGTAGGACCACCTTTAGCTACAATAACAGCAGCAAGTCTATTGGGGGATGTCTCTACCAGGTTTACACATCTAGGGACAGGAATTTTTTCCCATTTTTTGCCATATAACTCTATCTGAGTGAGATTGTTTGGCAATCGTTTGTGAACAGCAATTTCCAAGTAATATCACAGAATCTCTAAAGGATTTAGGTATGGTTGTTGTCCTGCTGGAAGGTGAACCTATGCTCCAATCTTTAATCCTTTGCAGCCAGGGTTGCCCCATATTTAGCTCTATCCATCTTTCCATCAAATCTGACCAGTTCCCCAGTCTCTGCTTAAGCAAAGCCTCCCCACAACATGATGCTGCCACCACCATGCTTCATCGTGGGGGTGATGTGTTTAGGATGATGTGTAGTGTGGGCTTTCCTCCCCTACATAGCTTTTTGTAAGCTGCAAATAGGACTTCCTCTGCTTTGCTTTTAAAGAGGGCTTTCTTCTTTCATTCATAAAGAAAAAAACCTATTCCTGATAATTTCTTAGACATCAGGTAATTACTCCATCGCATATAGACGAAAAAACAAAAAAATGAAGTGCGTATGATAAATGTGTGCAAAATAAAATTTAACATTTACGTCACAAATTAAAATAATAATCGGCTGCGCCATAGACACATAAATCAGAACCACACATAGGTTGCCAATAACATCAATAGTGCAACTAAAAAACTATAGACTTAAAACGTGTCACAGGGGTCTCCGCACCCGGTCCAATATTAGGGCACTCGCCCCGACAAGGGCGGCCCCACACTGGTAATGGGACTAACCCTATAGACTCCAGATCTTACCCTTACGTAGTGATCAACAATGTCCCAACATGTTTCGACCCACCACGTCCTCTTCAGGGAACCAATGCATTGATGTAAATGGTCTAAAATAGAATCAAAGATAGTTCAAAAATAGGGAAATATAATAAATAAGATGTCCCTATGAGTATTGAACCCATATTAGATGTAAAATGCAAAACTGTGTAGTGCAAATGGTATCCGTCAAAGAACGTCGCTGGGTAAGTATAGCCATATTATGGATACAAATTAACGTCCTTGATATACGAATGTCCCATCACCACCCATCTATACAACTTATTAACCCCCAGCACAATATAGATATATGTTGTCACAAAAGACGAAAAGAAAAAATTTTTTTGCACTTACCAATAAGAAGTCTGTAAATTGCTTTTTTAGATGCAGGTCATAGGAGCGTACGGCTCGCACAGACACACGGAAGGGCTATGGTGTGCCCGCCGTTGTTGAATGCACAAGCAGCCTTAAATGTGACGGGGGACCGGATGTACTCGCGCCGTCACCATTGTAACCCGGTCCGCGTACTTACTCCGTCCTCCGCCACTTGCCGCCCTACTGGCGCATCACCCAGAGCATGACGCTTCCGTCCCCCCTGAGTGTTGGGTCGGTAGTGACGCGCGCTATATCGCGCATAACGTCACTTCCGCCCACATTCACCGAGTGCCGAGCAGCCGTTTCCGTCCACTACATAGTGAGGACAGGTAAAACAGTACTGGCGCAGCACCCCAGTGAGGAATGTGCACAAGGGCCAATGGCCACTCAGATGGGGCGCAACAGCAATCCCAGCTCACAGCCCAATGTGCACAAAACCAAAGGTGTAAAGAATAGATCTTGTTTGGCATCCTCCTGATGATAGTCAGGATAGACCATTATGACACCGATACTAAGTATATAACACAATAAATGTAATGGATCATAAATAAACACATTATGGTGGATTTCCAAAATACATATACTTCCTTAGTACAGAGGGCTAACAAAAGAGAGAGAATTATGAACATATTTGGCTCAAATAATATAGTATACATAAACAACTGTGCATTAGAACCTTGCAAAAAATGGGCATCCATATGGGCATATCTAAATTCCAAAGCATGCCTGCCACATTTATAAATAACAATTAAAATTCAGCTGTTCATTAAGTCCCTGTGGGTATGTAGTTCCTAAGGTGTAAATCCAAAAGGTTTCACGTCTAAGAAGGTCCATGTCGAAATTACCCTTCCTTTCATTTGGTACGAGAAGATCAATTCCCATGACTTTAAGATCTTTAAAGGTTCCCCCATGTTGACTCCAGATATGTCTAGATACTGGAGTACTCTTATATTGCGAATAATCACATAGGTGGTTCACCTATTCTCCTTCTCAATTCCCGGGTGGTCTTTCCCACGTATTCCAGTCCACATGGGCATCGAATACGGTAAATCACTCCTTTTGAACGACAATTTATAAATTGTTTAATCGCAAAGGACTGTCCAGTTTTCATATTACTGAAGGTTTTCCCAGTTTCCAAATGTAGACAGCCTACACAGCCGCTCATTTGTAGCAGCCCTAGGCTGTCTACTTAGCCCACCTCGAGTCACTTTTGAGGAGATACTAGTGAACTTTTTCACAGACGATCTCAGTGAAACTTTTTCAGCCTTCCTGAATGTGATGGCTGGTCTCGGGCCTACTTTGTCCTTTGATATCAGGGTCCATTAAGAGAATTTCCATGTTTGTTAGTATCTTGCGAACCTCACCTAGAGCTGCATCGAAAGTTCCTATGTCTTATGATTGCCTGCAACTAATAATCCATCCTTCTTTTAGAGCCAAAAGACGATTCTCTATCCGTGCGGAGTGCAGATGATATGACATCCTTGAGTAGCCCCTCCGGTATCTCTTTTCTCTGAATCACTCACACATGTCTTTTGCCTGGTGGATGAATTCATTTTTACGAGGAACAAATTTCCGACGCAGTCTCAGGAATTGTCCTCGTGGGATACCTTCTTAAAGTATAGGGATGAACTGCTACTCCAATGCAGCGAGTTAAATTACATGCCGTTTCTTTACGATAAATTGGATGTTTCAGTCGCCCATCATGTCCTTTTGTCACCATCACATCCAGGAAAGCAATTTATTAGGATCGATTTCATGGGTGAACCTGAGTCCAATATTGTTTTGATTTAAACTTTGCATGAACTCTATGAACTCCTCTTTCTTCCCATTCCACAGAACAAAAATATCATCAATGTACCTTGTATAGAATGCAATGTTTTCGATGTAATGTAGGGGTTCATCGCCAAAGACTATAGTGTCCTCCCACCACCCCAAATATAGGTTAGCATAACTTGGGGCGCAGGAATTGCCCATGGCGGTTCCCCTCAATTGATGATAATATTTTTTCCGTTGAATAAAAAGACATTTTTTGTGAGAACAAACATTAAGAGATCCAACACAAATTTATTGTGTAGACCAACTGTTGACCCCACCCTTGAGGAAATGTTCGGTTGCCTTGACTCCTAAGTCGTGTGGAATGGAGGTATACAGTGACTCCACGTCGATACTTCCCAAGAAGCTATCTTTGGGTACCGTTATACCGTCAATTTTCCTTAGGAAGTCCATGGTATCCCTCGTATATGACGATAGGGATTCCACAAATGGTTTCAGGACCTGATCAAGGTATATCCCACAATTTTGTGTGAGGCATCCTATACCGGACACTATTGGTCTCCCCTTTAGTGGGTTCACACCCTTATGAATCTTGGGGAGTCCGTTTAAAGTCGCTGTTCGTGGAAATTTGGGAAATAGGAACTCAAATTCAGAGACACTAATCAACTCGTCACTTTACCGGATAATATCTCCAGATAATTCTCGTTTGTACTCTACCATGGGTCATTTCAAGGTATTTCATAACAGTGTGGGTCACACAGAAGTCTCTTACACATATCCCTATAATCCGTGTGATCCATTACAACGATGTTTCCCCCCTTATCAGAGGGTTTTATGACTATTTCATGATTTTGTTCCAATTTCATAATTGCCTGTTTTTCCCTAAAGGTACAATTGGATAGCCCCTTTGTTTTCATATTGTTCTAAAATCTCTATGACTTGGGAAATAAAAACATCTATACACGATAAGTCTCCCAAAGGGGGCATTTTCTTATTTTTGTACGCAATTGTGTAAAAGGACCTTTTCCATTATGTATATTGTCATCTGCCAGACTATATAATAGTCTGACATCTTCTAACATGTCATCATTGATCCCTAATTCAATACACTCAGGCTATTTCTTATGACGTGATATTTATGCCAACGCATTTCGTCCAAAAAGATTACATCTTTTATCCAGTTGAATAGATTGAATTTCTGTTGGAACGAACGAGCGTCATTTTTTAAGATATTCATTTCGTGTTCACTTAGGATATATGATCGACAGGTTAACTACTGATGTTGGTCCCTTATTGGTACAGTCTTAGTTATTTTCCGGAGTTGAACGTACCTTGATGGGGTATTGACGGGGCTAAAAAGGCTTTGGTGTCCCCCTACGTTTATACCTTTCCCGCGTCCTATCAGTCCCCGATGTATTGGGGGAACTGGTCTATTATTTCTTCCCTCTAAGTCTGAGTGAGAAGTTCACTTGTGGAGTTTGTGTCAATATCTCTCCTATCGTGTTTGAACCTGAGAATATATATCTTTGTTTTCTCTGAAGTCCCACCAAGATCTCAATAAATTGTTTTATGTTTACGGTCCTTTGATATGTTGTTGAACATTTTTCGTATGATTCTGTAACTGTTTTTCTTTAGTCACAAATTCAGTCTCTTTTTCAAAGGTCCGTACAGTTGTAATTAGTTCTTTCAATTTATTATTGATGCCTTCTAGACTAGCCTTTTCCTTGGTTAAAAGAAGTTGCATAAACCGCAAAGAACTAGCAGTCGCTTCTTTTTCCCATTCTGATACAAACTCGAGACTTTGGTGTTTAATGGGGGGGGTTAGAGATATTCTTAATCCTCTTGGAACTATTTGGTTTTTTATATAGTTTTCCAGACTTTTTATTTCCCAGCCAGTAGAGATTTGTTCCCTGTAGACTTTATTCAAGTCCTTAAATGCTATGCTCAGGGAAGGTGTATGTTTTTTATAGACGTATTCCTTATCTGAAAATATTTCCTCAGCATCTGTTAACCAATGATCTACACTTACATCTGTTGCCAAAAATCCTGCCATGACCTATTTTCCAAAGGCCCCACCCCCCCCACAGCTGTACCGAATACGAAAAAACCTATCCTGAATAATTCATAGACATCATGTAATTTACTCCCATCGCATATAACTAAAAAACCAAAAAATGAAGTGCGTAATGATAATTGTGTGCACATAAAATTTAACTTTTTACTTCACAAATTAAAATATATGCGGCTGAGCATTAGACACATAAATCAGACACACACATAGGTGCCAATAACATCAATAGTGCACTAAAAAACTATAGACTTAACGATCACAGGGGGCTCCGCACCCGGTCCAATATTAGGGCACTCGCCCCGACAAGGGCTGGCCCCACACTGTATGGGGACTAACCCTATATACTCAGATCTTACCCTTACGTAAGTGATCATACAATGTCCCAACATGTGATTTCGACCCACCACGGTCTCTTCAGGAACCATGCGTGAGTGTAAAAGGTCTAAAAGTAGAATCAAGATAGATTCAAAATAGGGGAAATATAATAAATAATATTGTCCCCTTATTATGTATTGACCCATATAGATGTAAAATGACAAAAACCTGTGTAGTGCAAATGGGTGATACGTCAAAGAACGGTCCTGGGTAAGTATAGGGCCATATTATGGATACAATTGATGTCCATGATCATAGAAGTCCATCAACCACCCATCTTACACAAACTTATTAACCCCCAGCACAGTATAGAGATATATATTTATCAAAAAAGACGAAAGTGAAAGTTTTTTTGCACTTACCAATAAGAAAGTCTGTAAATTGCTTTTTTAGATGCAGGTCATAGAGCGTACGGCTCGCACAGACACACGAAGGGCTATGATGTGCCCGCCGTTTGTTGAATGCACAAGCATCCTTAATGTGACGGGGACCGGAATGTACTCTCGCCGTCACCATGTGTAACCCTGTCCGCGTACTTACTCCGCCTCCGCCACTGCCGCCCTACGGCGCCATCACCCAGACAGAACTCCGCCCTGAGTGTGGTCGGAGTGGGACCGCGCGCCGCTATATCGTGCGTAACGTCACTTCCGCCCACATTCACCAAGTGCCCCAGCAGCCGTTCCGTCACTACATTGTGAGGACAGGTAAACAGTACTGCGCAGCACCCCAGTGAGGAATTGCAAAAGGCCAATGGGGCCACTCAGATGGCGCAACAGCAATCACCAGCTCACAGCCCAAGTGTGCACAAAAACCAAGATATAAAGAATAGATCTTGTTGGCATCTCCTGATGATAGTGTCAGGAATAGGACCAGATATGACACAGATACTAAGTATATAACCCACAATGATATGTTAATACGATAAACATTACCATCATTATAGGTGGAATTCAAACTAACATATAACTCCTTAGTACAGAGGGTTTTAACGAACAAAGAGAGAGAATAGGAACCATATTTGGCTCAATAATATATATACAGTAAACAACTGTGCATTAGAACCGTGCAAAAAAATGGGCCATCCATATGTGCATAGCCTTTAAAAAATTGCCCCCCCCAAAAGCATGCCTGCCAAATTTATAAATAACAATTAAATTCAGACGTTCATTAGTCCCTGTTGGTCTTTAGGTTCCTAAGGTGTAAATCCCAAAAGGCTTCACTTCTAAGAAGGTCCATGTCGAAATTACCTTCCTTTCATTTGGTACGAGAAGATCAATTCCATGACTTTAAGATCTTTAAAGTTCCCCCCATGTTGACTCCAGATTATGTCTAGATTACTGGAGTATCTCTTTTATTGCGAATATCAACATAGGTGTCACCTATTCTCCTTCTCAATTCCCGGGGGTCTTTCCGCGTATTCCAGGTCCACATGGGCATCGAATACGGTAAAATCACTCCCTTTTGAACGACAATTTAAAAATGTTTAATCGCAAGGACTGTCCAGTTTTCATATTACTGAAGGTTTTCCAGTTTCCAAATGTGACAGCCTACACAGCGCTGCATTGTAGCACCCCTAGGCTGTCTACTTAGCCACCTCGAGTCACTTTGAGGATGTACATATGACTTTTCACAAGACGATCTCGTAAACTTTTCCCTTTCCTAATTGATGGCGTCTCGGCCTACTTGTCCTTTGATATCAGGGTCCATTAAGAGAATTTCCCAATGTTTATGTTAGTATCATGCGAACCTCACTAGAGCTGCATCGAAAGTCCTATAGTCTTATGAATGCCTGAATCTATTAACTTCATCCTTCTTTTTAGGAGCCAAAAGACATTTCCTATCCGTGCGGAGTGCAGATTGATATGAACTCCTTGAGTACCCTCCGGTATCTCCTTTTCTCTGAATCTCTCACAATTTCTTTTGCCTGTGGATTGAATTCCATTTTTAGAGGAACAGTTCCGACGCCGTCTCAGAAGTGTCCTCGTGGGATACCTTTCTTTAAAGTATAGGGATGACTGCTACTCCAATGCAGGAGTGAATTACATGCCGTTTCTTTACGATAAATGGAAGTTTTTAGTCGCCCATCATGTCCTTTTGTCACCATCACATCCAGAAAGCCAATTTATTTAGGATCGATTTCATGGGTGAACCTGATTCCAATATTAGTTTGATTTAAACTTTGCTGAACTCTATAACTCCTCTTTTCTTCCATTCCACAGGACAAAACTATCATCAATGTTAACCTTGTATAGAATGCAATGTTTTCCGATGTATGTATGGGTTCATCGCCAAGACTATAGTGTCCTCCCACCACCCCAAATATAGGTTAGCAGTAACTTGGGGCGCAGGAATTGCCCGATGCGGGTTCCCTCAATTGAGATATATATTTCCGTTAATAAAAAAGACATTTTTTTTTGTGAGAACAAACATTAGAGATCCAACACAAATTTATTGTGTAAACCAAACTGTTGACCCCTCCCTTGAGGAAATGTTCGGTTGCCTTGACTCCTACGTCGTGTGGAATGGAGGTATACAGTGACTCCACGTCGATACTTCCCAATAAGCTATCTTTGTGTACCCGTTAAAACCGGTCAATTTTCCTTAGAAGTCCATGGTATCCTCTATAAGACGAGAGGATTCCACAAATGGTTTCAGGACATGATCAAGGTATATCCACATTTTTTGTAGAGGCATCCGTATACCGGACACTATTGGTCTCCCCTTAGTGGTTCACACCCTTATGAATCTTGTTGAGACCGTAAAAAGTCGCTGTCGTGTAAAGAAAAAAAGAAAGGAATAAAAAAAATAAAAAACAAAAAAAACAGATAAAAAAAAAAAAAAAACACAAAAAAAAACGAAAAAAAAAAGAAAAAAAAAAAAAAAAAAAGAAAAGAAAAGAAATTAAAAAAATAAAACTTAAAAAAAAAAATTAAAAAAAAAAAAAAAAAAAGAAAAAAAAAAAAAAAAAAAAAAGAAGAACATTTGGGAATAGTAACTCAATTCAGAGACACTAATCAAACTCTTACTTTTTAGCCGGGATAATATCTCCAATAATTCTCGTTTTGTACTCTTCCATGGGTCATTTCTAAGGATTCATAACAGGTGTGGTCACACAGAAGTCTCTACCTCATATCCCTATAATCCGTGTGATCCATTACAACGATGTTTCCCCCCTTATCAGAGGGTTTTATGACTATTTCATGATTTTGTTCCAATTTCATAATTGCCTGTTTTTCCCTAAAGGTACAATTGGAGTACATCCTTGTTTCAATTGTTCTAAATACTCTAGTGACTTGGGAAAGTAAAAACATCTATACACCCCTATAAGTCTCCCAAGGGGCCATTCATTTCTATTTTTTTTTTTTTATTTTTTTGTACGCATTGTGTAAAAGGGACCTTTTCCATTATGTATACTTGTCATCTGCCCAGACAATAATAGTCCTGACATCTTCTAACAAGTCATCATTTATCCTAATTCAAGACACTCACGTCTATTTTCTTAGGACGTGATATTTATGCCAACGCATTTTTCGTCAAAAAGATGTACATCTTTTATCCAGTTGAATAAGATTAGAATTCCTTTGGAACGAACGAGAGTCCTTTTTTAATGGATATTCATTTCGTGTTCACTTAGGATATATGATGACAGTCTTAACTACTTATGTTGGTCCTTATTGGTACAGTCCTTAGTTTATTTCGGAGTTGAACGTACCCTGATGGGGTATTGACGGGCTATAAAAGGCTTTTGTGTCCGCCTACGTTTATTACTTCCGCGTCCTCTCTGTCCCGATGTAGTTGGGGGAACTTGTCCTATTTTTCCTTTCCCTCTAAGTCTGAGTCAGAAGTGTCACTTGTGGAGATTTGTCCCAATATCTCTCCTATCGAGTTGAACCTGAGAAATGATATAAGCATGGTTTTCTCTGAGTCACCAAGAACTCTAATAAATTGGTTTTATGTTGTACGGTCTTTTTTATGTTTGGTTGAAATTTTTCTATTGAGTTCTGTAACTGTTTTTCCTTTAGTCACAAATTCAGTCTCTTTTACAAGGTCCGTACAGTGTAATTAGTCTTTCAATTAATTTATTGATGCCTTCTAGACTAGCCTTT
Source organism: Phyllomedusa bahiana (assembly GCA_025379985.1). Classification (NCBI taxonomy): domain Eukaryota; kingdom Metazoa; phylum Chordata; class Amphibia; order Anura; family Hylidae; genus Phyllomedusa; species Phyllomedusa bahiana. The sequence continues at coordinate 19,951 of JAODAL010050713.1, forward strand.
TCCTTGTTTAAAAGAATTTGCATAAACCGCAAAGAACTAGCAGTCGCTTCTTTTTCCCATTCTGATACAAACCGAACTTTGGTTGTTTAAAATGGGGGGGTTAGAGATATTCCTTAATCATCTTGGAACTATTTGGTTTTTATATATACGTTTTCCAGTGTTCTTTTATTTCCCACCAGTAGAGATTTGTTCCCTGTAGACTTTATTCAAGTCCTTAAATGCTATACTCAGGGACGGTGTATGTTTTTTATAACGTATTCCCTTATCTGAAAATATTTCCAGCATCCTGTTAACCAATTATCTACACTTACATCTGTTTGCAAAAATCCTGCCAGGACCCTATCGCACAGCTGTACCGAAACAAAAAACCTATTCCTATAATTTCTTAGACATCAGGTAATTACTCCATCTCAATACGACGAAGAAAACCAAAAATGAAGTGCGTATGATAATTGTGGTGCAATATAAAATTAACTTTTACTTCACAAAATTAAAATAATATGCAGCTAGCATTAGAACATAAATCAGACACACACATAGGTGCCATATAACAATCAATAGTGCACTAAAAACCTTATACGACTTAAACGAGTCCGACAGGGGTCACCGCACGCCGTGTCTCGAATATTAGGGCACACGCCCCGACAAGGGCGGCCCCACACTGGTATGGGGACTAACCCTATAAGACTCAGATCTTACTCCTTACGTAGTGATCATACAATGTCCCAACATGTTTCGACACACCACGTTCTCTTCATGGGAACCAATGCAGTGATGTAAATGGCAAAAGTAGAATCAAGAGTAGTTCAAAAATAGGGGAAATAATAATAAATAAGATTGTCCCTATTATGTATTGACCCCATATTAATGTAAAATGAAAAAAATGTGTATGCAAATGGTAAACGTCAAAGAACGTTCGCTGGATATGTATACGCCATATTATGGGATACAAATGATGACCATGATATAGGAATGTCCATCACCACCCAACTTACACAAACTTATTAAACCCCAGCACCAGATAGGATATGATATTACAAAAAAAGACGAAAAGAGAAAGGTTCTTTTTGCACTTACCAATCATAAGTTCTGTAAATTGCTTTTTTAGATGCAAGTCATAGGCGTACGCACACACAGACCACACGGAAGGGCTATGAGTGCCCGCCGTTGTTTGAATGCACGCAAGCCTTAAATGTGACGGGAACCCAGGAGGTTACTCCCGCGCGTCACATGGTAACCTCGGCGCGTACTTACTCCGTCTCCGCCACTTGCCGCCCTACGGGCGCATCACCCAGACAGAGACTTCCGCCCTGAGTGTTGGTCGGAGTGACGCGCGCTATATCGCGCGTAACGTCACTTCCGCCCACATTCACCGAGTGCCGAGCAGCCGTTTCCGTCCACTACATAGTGGGAGGAACATGTAAAACGTACTGGCGCAGCACCCCCAGTGAGGAATGTGCACAAGGGGCCATGGCCACTCATATGGGGCGCAACAGCAATCCAAGCTCACAGCCCCAATGTCACAAAACAAGATATAAAGAATAGATCTAGTATGGCATCCAACCTGATGATAGTCAGGATATACCAGATTTGACACAGATACTAAGTATATAACACAAGGATATTAATCGATATACAAAAAAACATTAGGTGGAATTCCAAACTACATATACTCCTTAGTACAGAGGGCTTTAACAAAAGAGAGAGAATAGGAACATATTTGGCTCAATAATATTGTATACATTAAACAACTGTGCATTAGAACCGCAAAAAAATGGGCATCTCATATGGGCATAGCTAAATTCAAAGCATCCTGCCATATTTAATAATAACAATTAAAATTCACTGTTCATTAAAGTCCCTGTGGGGTATTTAGTTCCTAAGGTGTGAAATCCAAAAGGTTTCACGTCTAAGAAGGTCCATGTCGAAATACCCCTTCCTTCATTTGGTACAGAAGATCATTTCCACACTTTAGATCTTAAAGGTTCCCCCCATGTTGACTCCAGATATTGTCAGATACAGGAGTAATCTCTTTTATTGCGAATATCATCATAGGTGTTCACCTATTCTCCTTCTCATTCCGGTGGTCTTTCCCCCGTATTCCAGTCCATAATGGGCATCGAATACGGAAAATCACTCCTTTTGAACGACAATTTATAAATTGTTTTAATCGCAAATGACCTGTCCAGTTTTCAATATTACTGAATGATTTCCCCAGTTTTTTCCAAAATGTGGACAGCCTACCACAGCCCGCTTGCATTGTAGCAGCCCCCCTAAGGCTGTTCTACTTAGCCACCTCGAGTCACTTTGAGGAGATACATAGTGACTTTTCACAAGACGATCTCGTAAACTTTTTCCCTTCCTGAATGTGATGCTGGTTCGGCCTACTTGTCCTGTGATATCAGGGTTCCATTAAGAGAATATCCCCCAATTGTTATAGTTATTACTTGCGAACCTCACTAGAGGCTGCATCAAAAGTTCCTATTAGTCTTATGATGCCTGAATCTAATAATTCATCCTTCTTTTTAGGAGCCAAAAGACATTTCCTATGCCGAGCGGAGTGCCGATTGATAGACTCCTTGAGTATCCCCCTCCGGTATCTCTTTTCCTCTGAATCTCTCACACATGTCTTTTGCCGGTGGTAGGAATTCCATTTTTTATAGGAACAGTTCCGACGCAGTCTCAGGGAATTGTCCCTCGTGGGATACCTTATCTTTAAAGTATAGGGAAGACAGCTACTCCAATGCAGAGTGAAATTACATGGCCGTTACTTTCTTTACCGATAATAATGGAAAGTTTTTAGTCGCCCATCAATTCCTTTGGTCACATCACATCCATGAAAGCCAATTTATTAGGATCCGATTTCAATGGGTGAACCTGAGTCCCCAATATTATTTTGATTTAAACTTTTGCATGAACTCTATGACTCCTCATTCTTCCATTCACAGGACAAGAAATATCATCATGGTACTTGTATAGAATGCACATGTTTTCGATGTAATGAAGGGGTTCAATCGCCCAAAGACTATAGTGTCCCTCCCACCCCCCAAATATAGGTTATGCATAAAACTGGGGCGCAGGAATTGCCCATTGCGTTCCCCTCAATGAAGATGATATATTTTTCCTTTGAATAAAAAGACATTTTTTTGTAGAACAAACATTAAGAGATCCAACACAAATTTATTGTGTAGACCAAACTGTTGACCCCTCTTTGAGGAAATGTTCGGTGCCTTGGACTCCTAAGCGTGTGAATGGAGTATACAGGACTCCACGTCGATACTTCCAAGAGAGCTAACTTTGGGTACCGTTATACCGTCAATTTGTCCTTAGGAAGTCCCATGGTATCCCTCGTATATGACGATAGGGATTCCACAAATGGTTTCAGGACCTGATCAAGGATATCCCACAATTTTGTGTGAGGCAACCTATACCGGACACTAATGGTCTCACCCTTAGTGGTTTCACACCCTTATGAATCCTTGGGGAGACCGGTAAAAAGTGTCGCTGTTCTTGGGAAATTTGGAAATAGGAACTCAAATTCAGAGACACTATCAACTCGTTACTTTTAGCCGGGATAATATCTCCAAATTCTCGTTTGTACTCTTCCATTGGGTCATTTCTAAGGATTTCATAACAGGTGTGGTCACACAGAAGTCTCTTACACATATCCCTATAATCCGTGTGATCCATTACAACGATGTTTCCCCCCTTATCAGAGGGTTTTATGATTATTTCATGATTTTGTTCCAATTTCATAATTGCCTGTTTTTCCCTAAAGGATCAATTGGAGTATGGTGCCCTTTGTTTTCAATTGTTCTCAAATCTCTAGTGACTTGGAAATAAAAACATCTATACACGATAAGTCTCCCAAGGGTGGCATTTTTCTTATTTTTTGTACGCAATTGTGTAAAGGACCTTTTTCCATTTATGTATTATTGGTCCACTCCTGGCCAGACTATATAATAGTCTGACAACTTCTAACATGACATCATTTTCCCTAATTCGAAGACACTCACGTCATTTCTTAGGACCGTGATATTTTATGCCAACGCATTTTTCGTCCAAAAAGATGTAAACATCTTTATCCAGTTTGATAGATTGAATTTTCCTGTTGAGACCGAACAAGAGTCCAATTTTTAAAGGATATACATTCCGGTTCACTTAGGATATATGTGACAGGTTAACTACATGGAATGGTTGGTCCCTTATGTGTAGCAGTCTTAGTTATATCGGAGTTGAACGTACCCATGATGGGTATTGACGGCTAAAAAAGGCTTTTTTTTGTTGTCCCCCCTACTTTATTACCTTACCCGCGTCCTCTCTGTCCCGAGTATTGGGGGACCTGTCTATTATTTCTTCCCTCTATAGTCTGAGTCAGAATGTCACTTGGTGAGATTGTGTCAAATCTCCTCCTATCGTGTTTGAAACCTGAGAATATTTATGCTTTTGTTTCTCTGAATCCACCAAGATCTCTAATAAATTGTTTATGTGTACGTCTTTGATATGTTGTTGAAAATTTTTCTAATTGATCTTCTGTAACTGTTTTTCTTTAGTCACAAATTCACTACTAAGGAGTATATGTAGTTTGGAATTCCACCATAATTATGTCATTTTATATCATTACATATCATTGTGGTATACACTTAGTATCTGTGTCATATCTGGTCTATCCTGACTATCATCAGGAGGATGCCAAACAAGATCTATTCTTTATATCTTTGTTTTTTGTGCACATTGGTGCTGTGGAGACTAGGGATTGCTGTTGCTGCCCCATCTGAGTGGCCCATTTGCCCTTGTCACATTCCTCACAGGGTGCTGCGCCTAGTACTGGTTTTACCTGTCCTCACTATGTTGTGTACGGAAACGGCTGCTCGGCGCTCACGTTGAATTGTTGGGCGGAAGTGACGTTACGCGCGATAAAGCGCGCGTCACCCGACCAACACTCAGGGCGGAGTCCTCTGTCTGGGTGATGCGCCCCGAGGGCGGCAAGTGGCGGAGTACGGAGTAAGACGCCTACCGGGTTACCATGGTGACGGCGCGAGTACATCCGGTCCCCGTCACATTTAAGGCTGCTTGTGCATTCAAACAAACGGCGGGCACATCATAGCCCTTCCGTGTGTCTGTGTGAGCCGTACGCTCCTATGACCTGCATCTAAAAAAGCAATTTACAGACTTCTTATTGGTAAGTGCAAAAAAACTTTCTCTTTTCGTCTTTTTTGATAATATATATCTATACTGTGCTGGGGGTTAATAAGTTTGTGTAAGATGGGTGGTGATGGGACATTCTATATCATGGACATCATTTGTATCCCATAATATGGCTATACATACCCCAGCGACGTTTTTTGACGTATACCTATTTGCACTATACAGTTTTTGTCATTTTACATCTAATATGGGTCAATACATAATAGGGACAATCTTATTTATTATATTTCCCTATTTTTGAACTATCTTGATTCTACTTTTAGACTATTTACATCACTGCATTGGTTCCCTGAAGAGACCGTGGTGGGTCGAAACATGTTGGGACATTGTATGATCACTACGTAAGGGTAAGATCTGAGTCTATAGGGTTAGTCCCCATACCAGTGTGGGGCCGCCCTTGTCGGGGCGAGTGCCCTAATATTGGACACGGGTGCGGAGACCCCCTGTGACTCGTTTAAGTCTATAGTTTTTTAGTGCACTATTGATGTTATTGGCACCTATGTGTGTGTCTGATTTATGTGTCTAATGCTCAGCCGCATATTATTTTAATTTGTGAAGTAAAAGTTAAATTTTATATTGCACACAATTATCATACGCACTTCATTTTTTGGTTTTTTTTTTCATTCATAAAGAACAGATTTGTAGAATACATGACTAATAGTTGTCCTGTGAACAGATTCTCTCTCCTGAGCTGTGGATTTCTGTAGTTCTTCCAGAGTGACCCTGGGCCTCTTGGCTGTTTCTCTAATTAGTGGTCTCTTTGTGTGGGCTTTCAGTTTAGGTGGACAGCCATGTCTTGGTAGGTTACTCCTTCCATTTATGTATGATGCATTAAACAGTGTTCTGTAAGATGTTCAGAGGTTGGGCTACATTTTTAATACCTAACCCTGCAATACCCTTTGCCGCTTTATATCTGAGTGGTCTGGTGTGTTCCTTGGTTTTCATGATGCTATTTGTTCACTAATGTCCTCTTTCAAACCTTTAATGCCTTAACAAAACAGCTTCAGTTAAAATGAGACTAAATTACTGAGCTGTTTGTAGTTGATGTAGCAAAGCTGAGTCTATCAGAGTTCAGATGTAGCAGGGCTGCAATTATCAGATGTAGCAGTATTTAGTGTGCTACATACAGTAGACTCAATCAGGCCACATTACTATTACCAACAGGGTATCCACTCAGTCTGCTGCATTCTATAGACTCAGCATTAACACATGACATAAAACAGACTCAGCACTACATCATGTAACACACTAAACTGTGTTACATCTGAAAGACTTTGAAAACAATGTCAGATGCAATATTGATTAGTCGCTGTCCTGTCAGTTGCATTGAGTTCTCCATGCAACGGTATCAGTGTGGACGTGATGCTAGATTAGCTTTTCTTTTGCCAATCTCCCTGAAGTGATGCAGTATTAGTGCTGCTGCTATTGGAGTTGTAGTTACATAGTTACATAGTTAGTACGGTTGAGAAAAGACATGTCATCAAATTTAACCGAGGGTGGGGAAAAATGTGGATAGGGGATAGGGAATTTTTAAGCTTTGTTTACTCTACTAATGAAGACTTTGGAACCCATAAGGCAAGAGCCAAACTGCCCTAAATGAATATTTAATTTCTAATCTGAAAATTAGACTGGACCTAGATGTTTAAACAAAAACATAAATCTTAAAATTATTTAGTAGTAAGCCTTTCTTGAAACCCTCAACTCTTCTTGCTGTGACCAGCTCCTCAGGCAGGCTATTCAACAGATTCATAGTTCTCATGGTGAAGAAAGCTTTTTCGTCTGGAGACTGAATCCTTTTTTCTCCAGATGAAGGGAATGTTCCCTTGTCTTTAGCGGGTATTTTACATGAAATAGCTTTTCACCATATTTTTTGTAGGGGCCATTTATATACATTATATATAAATTAATCATGTCTCCGCAGAGCCATGTTTTCATAAGACTAAATAAGTTCAATTCTTTAAACCTTTCCCCATAACTAAGATTTCCCACCTCCTTATTTGTTTGGGTTCTCGGGCTTTGCACTCTCTTTAGTTCCACAAAAT
>JAODAL010050714.1:0-27200 GCA_025379985.1 Phyllomedusa bahiana
ACCCAAAAAATTTCGGGAAAAAAACTAAAAATAAAATGATAAATGGAATATGTTTTGCTCATGAAACCTTGGTGTCTTTTACAGTCTCCTCACCACAAAACCAGCAAAATGACCTTTTTGGAACGGAGAATAAAAATTGCAGTAAGAAATGATCATTTTAAAAAAAGTTTGCAAGAGGACCATTTGTTTTGGAAGAGGAATGTGAAGTAGACCGGCAACTAATCGGTGACCTCGGCAATTGGGGCTACAGCATCATCAGAGATCCATGCCTGATTCATCTTTATGAAAGTCAAACGATCCACATTATCTGTGGAAAGCCGGATGCGTTTGTCTGTAATGGACTCTCCAGCTGTGCTGAAGGTCCACTCAGATATGACGCTGGCTGCTGGGCAGGACAACACCTCTATGGCGTGGTGAGCGAGCTCGGGCCATTCATCCATTTTGGATACCCAGAAGTCGAATGAGTCCAGAACACATCCAAAAACATTGGTGTTGAGACGCAGATAGTCATGCACCATGATTAGAGATGGGCGATTTTCCCGAAATTCGGTTCGTTCACTTCGCCGAATTTCCCGACAAAAAATAACTTCATTCCGAATTACTTCAGGATGAATCACGTTAAAAAAGCAGCTATTTCCAGGCTGCACAGAGCCTGCAGGGTGCTGTAGAATGTTGTGCCATGCTTAAATATGAAGAGGGAGCTTGGTTTGGTCTTCATACAATGTTTTGTTTTAGTATTACACGCACATGACTTCCGCCGCTCTTAGAATCGCTTCAATCTAAAATTCCCTGGGCACTTAAAAGGGCAAAACTGACCAAAAAACTGAAGGGGGAATGTAGCCTGATAAAGTCCTGCCAGCACCAGCTGGAAAAGAACAAGCTGAGGGCTCAGGTGGCAACATCAGTGACAGAGTGTGGAGGTGATGGCGGCAGCCACAGCAGCATGAGGTCAGACAGTGGCACAATGACATTCTGGAGGTGGCAAAAACAGGAGTAGGCCACAGAGTGGCACAATGACACAGTGTGTAGGTCAAGGCAGCAGCCACAGCAGCAGCATGAGGTCAGACAGTGACACAATGACAGAGTGTGTAGGTCACGGCAGCAGCCACAGCAGCAGCATGAGGTCAGACAGTGTCACAATGACATTCTGGACGTGGCAAAAACAGATGTAGGCCACAGAGTGGGACAATGACACAGTGTGTAGGTCACGGCAGCAGCCACAGCAGCAGCATGAGGTCAGACAGTGGCACAATGACACAGTGTGTAGGTCACGGCAGCAGCCACAGCAGCAGCATGAGGTCAGACAGTGGCACAATGCACAGTGTTGAGGTCTCGGCACAGCACAGCAGCAGCATGGTCAGACAGTGCCAATGACATTCTGGAGTGCAAAACAGTAGTAGGCACAGAGTGCACATGACAGAGAGTGAAGTGACGGCGGCGCACTGAGTCAGACAGTGGCACAATGACAAGTGTGTAGGCACGGCAGCAGCCACAGCAGCAGCTGAGTTAGACAGTGCACATGACACATGTGTAGGTCACGCAGCAGCCCCAAGCAGCAGCATGAGGTCAGACAGTGGCACAATGACATTCTGGAGGTGGCAAAAACAGAGTGGCCACAGTGGGACACATGACACAGTGTGTAGTCACGGCAGCAGACAACAGCACATGAGGTCAGACAGTGGCCAATGACAGAGGTGTAGGTACGGCAGCAGCAGCAGCACCATGAGGTCAGACAGTGGCACAATGACACAATGTGTAGGTACACGGCAGCAGCAGAATGAGTCAGACAGTGGCACAATGACATTCTGGAGGTGCCAAACAAGTAGTAGCCACAGAGTGCACAATACAGAGGTGAGGTGACGGCGGCAGCAGCATGAGGTCAGACAGTGGCACAATGATATTCTGGAGGTGCAAAAATGTAGTAGGCCACAGAGTGGCACAATGACAGAGAGTGGAGGTGACGGCAGCAGCAGCATGAGGTCAGACAGTGACACAATGACATTCTGGAGGTGGCAAAAACAGGAGTAGGCCACTGAGTGGGACAATGACACAGTGTGTAGGTCACGGCAGCAGCCACATTAGGAGCTTGAGGTCAGACAGTGGCACAATGACAGAGTGTGTAGGTGACGGCAGCAGCCACAGCAGCAGCATGAGGTCAGACAGTGGCACAATGAAACAGTGTGTAGGTTACGGCAGCAGCAGCATGAGGTCAGACAGTGGCACAATGACAATCTGGAGGTGGCAAAACAGTAGTAGGCCACAGAGTGGCACAATGACAGAGAGTTGAGTTGACGGCGGCAGCAACATGAGGTCAGACAGTGGCACAATGACATTCTGGAGGTGGCAAAAACTGGAGTAGGCCACAGAGTGGCACAATGACAGAGAGTGGAGGTGACGGTGACAGCAACATGAGGTCAGACAGCAGCACAATGACATTCTGGAGGTGGCAGAAACAGGAATAAGCCACAGAGTGGCACAATGACACAGTGTCTAGGCCCACGGCCAGCAGCCACAGCACAGCATGGGGTCAGACAGGGCACAATCCCCATTCTGGAGGGGGCAAAAACAGGAGTAGGCCACAGAGTGGCACAATGACAGAGAGTGGAGGTGACGGGGGGGCCCAGGAGCAACAGCATGAGGTCAGAGAGTGGCACAATGACACAGTGTGGATGTCATGGCACCAGCAACAACAGCAGCATGAGGTCAGACAGTGGCCCACAATGACAGAGGTGGAGGTGGGGGGCCAATACAAGTCCCGGTAAAGATGGTTGGTGGCAGATGGAAAAACTGTCAGCAATGTGTGCATCAAGCAGGTGGCGGCATCAGAATAGTGGCTGAGGCAGGTAGTTTGAGCCCAGACTCATTTCTCACAGTTTGAGTGAGGCGTCATGGCTGAGTAGTCTGAACGCCTAGGCATTGGTGTGTGGAAATCCGGGCCGATCCCCCGCCTGATTCATCTTGACTATGTTGAGCGATACGTTGGCTATCGACAACGGGCGATAGTCCCATAGTCGGCCACCACGATAAGGTTTTTTCGATAGTCGATAGTCGATCATCTCCGATGACCATTTTAAAGTCTATGGGAAGAGCAACAACACCTTCATTCTTAAACCCAAAAAGGGCTGGAGAAGCTGGAATTAACAGCCACAACAGTCAAATGGATGCCTGCTACATCTTAGGCAACAACACTTTAGGCTATAAAAGCCACAGAAAAAAAGTCACACACCATTCACTATCCCTGTCTTGTACCACAGCATGACCCTTAAAAACCCGCATCACCCACAAATTAAAAAGTGGGCAGAAGCAGTATTAATTGAACCCTCCAAATGCAAACAGATGCCGTGTGAGTTTTCTGCAAGTCCCAAACAGGGAATGCATTTTTTTTTCAAATTTAATATATAAAATTTACATTTGCTATATTTAGACATTAATAGCAGATATAGCAGTAATCAAGGCACACTATCTCAGTCCTTAAAGTCCTTTATAGGATTAAATGTAATATAGCAAAGCCACGAGGAACGAGCCAGAGTAAGCCAAGCGATCACTCCAGATTGCCCAAAACACGCAACGTTTCGGGGGACACGCCAAGCGCTTGAGGAAGGGGGCGTGTCCCCGAAACGTTGCGTGTTTTGGCAATCTGGGGTGATCGCTTGGCTCTACTCTGGCTCGTTCCTCGTGGCTTTGCTACTATCTACATTTAATCCTATACCGGGCTTTAAGGACTGAGATAAGTGTGCCTTGATTACTGCTAATATCTGCTATTAATGTCTAAAATATATCAAATGTGAATTATATATTAAATTTGAAGAAAAAAGCATTACCTGTTTGGGACTTGCAGTAACTCACACGGCATCTGTTTGCATTTGGAGACTTAATTTGTGTAGGTGGGGTCCTACTCGTATGCTGTGAATGGCACCGCTCTAGTTCCTAGTGCAGTTTGTTGTTTTTCTTTTTATAGTATTATTTGAACCATCATTTTACTTGAACTGGACATTGAATATTTCTGTCCTGGAACGCAGCATGACCCTTAAAAGCTGCATGACCCACAGATTAAAAAGTGCCGGAAGAAAGAAGTCTTTGAACCACCATTTTAGTTGAATTGGACATTGACAAACCCTGTCCTGGAAAGCAGCATGACCCTTAAACCTGTCCCGACCCCGAGATTAAAAAGGCGCGAAAAGGATATTTCAAACCACCATTTTAGTTGAAGTGGACATTGACTAGGACTGTCCTGGACCGCAATATGACCATTAAACCTGTCTGACCCCCAGATTAAAAAGTGCCAGAAAAAAGGAGTCTTTCAACCACCATTTTAGTTGAACTGGACATTGAAAAAACCCTGTCCTGGAACGCAGCATGACCCTTAAACCTATCTGACCCACAGATTAAAAGTGCCGAAAATGGAGTCTTCAACCACCATTTAGTTGAACTGGACATTGACTATTCCTGTCCTGGACCGCAGTATGACTATTAAACCTGTCTGACCCCAGATTAAAAAGTTCCGGGAAAAAGGGGTCTTTCAACCCCCATTTTAGTTGAACTGGACATTGACTATACCTGTCCTGGACCGCAGTATGACCAAATTTAAACCTGTCTGACCCCAGATTAAAAAGTGCCGAAAAAGGAGTCTTTCAACCACCATTTTAGTTGAACTGGACATTGACTATACCTGTCCTGTCCACAGCATGACCCAGGGCCGGAGTTACAGTGGGTGCGGGTGAAAGCCCAGGGTGGCGTTCCGTCATCTATTAACACGCAGGTTAAAATGCCCTGATGACGCAGCAACGAAAACTGTCGTGCTGAAGCAAAGTGCGGAAGCGGAAGTGTGAGAACTCCAGCCTTCCTCAGTACACAGTCAAGCCCGGGGTAGCGCTTGCCCCTCCGTATAAAGTGCGGACCAATTGAGCTTCACTTGGAAATACTGGTGGTTAACGCCCCTGTTACACCCAGGTGCCCTTTTTCTTGGCATCTTTTTCTCATTTTACTCAACTGCTGGAGGAAATGGTCTCTGTACTTTGTTCTCGTCCGTGCTCCATACTCCATGTCCTCTGAATAACCTACATCTGGTCAAGTTTTCCTGTACCCTCTTGTACAATTCAGAGGGAATTTTTTAAAAAGCTATTTTGTACATGCAAGTTTTTGAGTAGTTTAATTCTAGAAAACACATTTTTAAAATAGGATGGAATCCCACCCTGTCTTTGTTTCTCTTTTTTTTAATTATATAAAATGGGTTGTCTCAATACAGGGATTGATATCTATTTTAAAGATCTTGCATAAACAAGTAATTTTGAAATATTTGTCCATTAACAGTGCCCTACCTACCCTGTTTTCGGACAGAACCAACACCCTTGAGCCACTCTTGACAATTGTGAAGAACAAATGTCTGTTAGAAACAACATTTTTTATAATGGGAAACCTGTAGTATAGCTGCATGTCATAGCAAAATGCCCCAAAAATTCAAAACATGACCCATGAGCCACTTTGGACAATTGTGAAAGAAAAAATGTCCTGTTAGAAATGTCACGATGGTCCCGCAGCCCCTCGCCCGGGGCTGCGGGCGACTCGTGCTGCCGCCCTCGGTCCCGGCGTTGACTGCCGGTCCCACGGGTCGGCCCCGATTTTCCCCCTACCTGACTGCGCTCCCGCGTCTCCCCGTTCTCCTGGCCGACCGGTATTCGCTTTGGCCCACGGCCTTAGGCGCGTCGCGCGGCTCCGGCGGATTTAAAGGGCCAGTACGCCCATTATTGGTAAAGGCTGGCCCAGGTGACCCTATTTAACCCCCTTTCCCTTTCCCGGGGTCCCTTTGCCGATCTTTAGTGCCGTACTGCCTTTAGAGAAAGCGTCTTCTGCCTCATAGCCTGTTCTTCCGTGTACCGAACCTTACGCTCCTGTTCTCGACCACGAACCTTTGCCGCCTGCCCTGACCTCCCTTTCCTGTCCCGACGTCGCCTACGTACTCACGATTTTGTACCAACGCACTGGGTTTGGGTGCCACCGCAATCAAGTCATGCCAGTGGGGCGACCGGTAGTTCTCCGCCGCAGCAAGTCCATCCCGCTTTGGGAGCGGGCTCTGGTGAAAACCGGGTTCTACTTTAGATTCCGCCCCCTTTGGGACGGCTTACACCATCGCTTGCGGTGGTCCAGTGGATCCACTACCAGCATCCGTTACAAGAAACAACATTTTTTTATAATAGGACCTGTAGTATAACTGCATGTCACAGCAAAATGCCTCCAAAAATTCAAAGCATGACCCTTGAGCCACTTTGGACAATTGTGAAGAACAAATGTCTGTTGGAAGCAACATTTTTTATAATAGGACCTGTAAATATAGCTGCATGTCACAGCAAAATGCCCCCCAAAAATTCAAAACATGACCCATGAGCCACTTTTGACAATTGTGAAGAACAAATGTCTATTAGAAACAACATTTTTAGAATAGGACCTGTGGTATTGCTGCATTTCAAAGCAGCATGACCCCAAAAAATTATAAATATGACTTCTCAGCCACTGTTAAAAATTGTGAGGCAACATAACCCCAAAACCATTGACAATGCGAAAAATTCTAAAGATGAAGAGTTTAAAAGGAATATGGTTTTGTCATGAAAACTTGGTGTCTTTTACAGTCTCCTCACACAAAACCAGCAAAATGAACTGTTTGGGAACTGAGAATAAAAATTGCAGTAGGGAAATGATCATTTTAAAAATAAGTTTTTCAAGAAACCATTCTGTTTGGGGAGGAATGTGAAGTAGACCAGCAACTAATCGTGAGCTCGTCAATTGGGGCCACAACATCATCAGAGATCCATGCCTGATTCATCTTGATGAAAGTCAAAGATCCACATTATCTGTGGAAAGCCGGATGCGTTTGTCTGTAATGACTCCTCCGGCTGTGCTGAAGGTCCGCTCAGATATGACGCTGGCTGCTGGGCAGGACAACACCTCTATGGCGTGACGAGCCAGCTTGGGCCATTCGTCCATTTTGGATACCCAGAAGTCTATTGGGTCCGGAAAAACATACAAAAACATCGGTGTTGAGACGCAGATAGTCGTGCACCATGATCTTAAGCTGGTCTCTGGTGTTGTATGTGTGCCCTGCATTGCATTTCGTGGTGAGGTGGTAAATAAAGATTCCCAGAGGTCACCCATTAGGCTTCTGCCACCTTGCCTGCTGCTGCTGCCGCTACAGCTACTTGGCACTCTACTGCCCATCCCAGCACTCACCCATCTCTTCAACCTATCAATAACCTCTGGCATCTTCCCTTCTGCCTTTTAAAAATCTACTATCAACTTCAATCCTAAAAAAAAAAAACCCTTGACCCCTCTTCTCTGTCCAACTATCCCCCCCATCTCACTGCTCCCTTTTGCTTCCAAACTCCTCGAGCAGCACGTCTATCTTCAGCTGTCCTCCCACCTCTCTTCCAACTCTCTTCTTGACCCACTACAATCTAGTTTTTGACCCCACCACTCTCCTGAAACTGCCCTAACCAAAATCACTAATGACTTAGTAAAATGCTAAAGCCTATGCCACTACTCGTGGCTCCTCCTCCCAGACCTTTCCTCTGCCTTCTCCACTACCCCTGGCTCCTCCTCTTAGACCTGTCCTCTGCTCTCCACTACTCTGTGCTTCTCCCCCTAGACCTTTCCTCTGCCTTTGACACTGTCGACCATTCCCTCCTGCTACAAAAACCTCTCCTCCCTCGGCATCACGGACTTGGCTCTTTCCTGATCCCTCGACCTCACGATCGACTTTTAGCGTCTCTCATCTGCCCCACCCCCCCCTCCCCATTTTCCTTTGGGTTCCCCCAAGGGTCAGACCTGGTCCACTCCCTTTTCTCTATCTACACCCTTGCCCGTCAGCTCATACCCACATGGCTTTCATTCCCACTTGTAGCTGAGATACCCAACTCACATCTCGGGCCCAGATGTCACTTCCTACTCTTCCCGAACCCCTGACTGTCTGCCTCCATTTCCCCCTTCTTCTCTCACGCCCCCAAAAACTAAATGGGGAGAAAACAGAACCATCATCTTTCCATTCCAACCAAACCCCTGCCCCTATCTCTCTTTTACGTAAAGGGGCCTAAACTTTCACCGGTCCCACAACCCCGCTGTCTTGGGTAACCAACCGTTTTATTTTTCAAACCGCACACCCCAAACCCTCACCTCTGCCTGCCGCCCCCATAAAAACACTCTCGCATCCCGCTCATTCCTAAACTATACACTAAAAAAAACTGGTCCTCCCCTTCACTCCCCCTAAAACTTGCAACATCCTTCTCATGGCCCCCGCTAGCACCCTCGCTCCCCCCCAATCCATCCTTAAATCGCTCCCTCTTACCACCTCTCTCCTCGCTACTCCTCTGCCTCCCCCCTCCCGCCAATCCCTTCACTGGCTCCATTCCCACGAATTCATTTCAAGCTACAACCAGACCTACAAGGGTCTCCATGACCTCTCCCCTCCAACATCTCTGCCCCAATTTCCAAATATCCCCCCCACGCACTCTCCCGCTCCTCACAACCCTTTTCCCCCCTCTTCCCCTTTTCAGCTCCTCACCAACCGTCTCCAAACCCTTCCCCGTGCTCACCCACACTTGGAAATCCGCCCCAAAACATCAGACCCCTCCACTTTCACCACTTCAAAAACAACTAAAACCCATTTTTTTCAGGGTTGCCCATAACCTTCCTAAACTTTTTTCACCCTTTTCCCCCACAACTTTTTCGCCCTCACCTCCTTTTTTTTCCCCCCCCCTTGAATTGTAAGCCCCCCCGGGTAGGGTCCTCTTCCTCTGTCTGCCAATTGTCATTATCCCTTATCACTGTACACGTTTGACTATATTATATGTAATGTAACCCCCTCAAATGTACAAGCGCCCTGAATCAATGGGCGCTTTACAAATAAATAATATATAATAATAATAATAATAATAATAATACTAATCAATATACTGCCGGTCACGTCGCTGTCTTTGTTCCACGTGACAAAAGAACGTGAAGCATACGTAACAATTCTCCAGATGATCAATCAGACAAGGTCTCCATTTCCTGCATTTTACTCTCTAGATATGGGGTGGGTGAAAGGAAAGTGCTGAGTTTGTTTTGTACCGGATCCAGGAGGTGGCCACCCATAAACTGTTGTTCATTTTGATTGCCTTAATGCTAGGATCATGTTGGAGAAAATGGAGCCTCTAAGCATCCACATGGGAGAGATGAGCCTTGATTTCCCAACCTCTGGTCGAGGGGCATTAGCAAACTGATCTTTCTCATCTCCGCCTCCTCCCAATGTCTTGCGCAAACCTCTTTCCCAAGGGCAGGTACGTTTTTTTTTTTTGGGTAACATCGGTGTCTAGAATACCTCCTCCTCCTCCTCCTCCTCCGCTGACTCCGCACATCTTCAACACAGCCCTGATTGGCCTGAGATGATAGCACCCTGAGAGCATTGATGCGCCCAACCCTTGCACTAGCTCTGTACCCCGAACCACTGCGTAATGAAGACCGATAAATTGTGAAACCTGTCGGGAGCCTTGTGGATTTTGAGGAGAAAAGGCTCCGAGTTCGCATCTGTGTCCGTCTCCTCCTCCATCGCTGCGGGACAGAGTTTCAGAGTGTCCAACGATCGTTTCCAGAACTAATATCACCACAATGCACATTTGCGACAAAGGCATTGCACCCACTGAACATTTTGGTGGCTATCTTCAAAACTGCAAGGTGGTGCAGATCTCTTTCACCTGCCTCCACACTCGGTGGCTCTCTATAACACCCGAAGTCCGCACTGCTGCTGTCAGTGCCATGGTCACTTTTACTGCGTAATGCATTAGCGCTGCTGCCACAATCCTGGAGCAATGTGGAGGTTGGAATTCCAGCGTGTTGCCACGTCAACAATGAGAAGACGGTTTGATCGGGGAGGCCGAGCTGACGCTAGCAATGCAGTCCAGTCGTGACGAAGCAGGGTGCGAACGGCGAAGTGAAACTCAGACCTCGAGATTTCTTCGAGCAGGCAGTTCCCAGACCCGGGTAGCCTCTTTAGAAATTTCTGTGAAGGACCAAGGTTCATGACATGTGCCAGGCAAGGGATGTGCTACCAGCCAACCGATCTTAAGGGCGCCTAGGCAGATTTCGCCCGTTATATCGCATACCACCTTGCCTGGCTCAAGTTCTTGGTCACCCAGCCCGCGCTCGGATCTCATTGCGGAGAGCCGTCCACCAGCTCCTGACTGTGTTGAACGGTCTCCCAAGACAGATTAATTTTCAAAACGGCATGGTTTCTCTGGGCACGTGCTGCCACCAGAGGGACCTTGGGAAAGAGCCCTTGCACCAATCCCTTGCGGTTTTTGAAGAGCGGTGCCGATCCAGAGAGCCACCGTCACCCCCAGAGACAACCACCACAGCTCACCCATTGACTGCGCAGAGATATTAGCGAGCATGGCCGAGCTTAATAGTCCATGTGCGTGGCCAGAAGGACTTTTTCCGCAACAGATGTACAGACAACTCGCTGTAAATTATTAGTATGACACGTAGCAGGCCAGGGGTAGGGGACGGCCTTTTTCTGGCAAAGAAATGCCTGCTCGGCATCTGGTCTAATGGGGCAGACAAGGGCCCAGACGTGGCGGAACCCAATCTGTGCCACCAGAACGAAAGGCAACATTTCCAAGCCAAAAGCCTGGCAATGCCGACATTCAGTCTTTTGGCTTTGGGATGGTTTGGATTAAAGTGTTTCTTCTGCTCCCAAACCTGGAAGACAGAAGGCTGGCTGCTAGACTGGCCGCTGTACGGCGTGCAGGTCGTCAAACTGGCGGAAGGAGAAGGGGTAGGATGGGTCTCTGGTGGTGCTGGTGGTACTTGGGCGACGGTGGAGGCTGAAGCGGAGGCTGATCCCTGATCATGACTCTGAGAGACATGGGCAGCTGAGGAACGCTTGGTGGTGGCGGAGGAGGAGGAGGCGGAGACAGAGGGTGTGACAGTGGTTGGAGGCCCGGCGTCGGTCTGGCCTTTTTTGGCCAAGTGTTCCCTCCATTTCAACTCATGCATTCGCTGCATGTGACTAAACATGTTGGTGGTGGTTAACCACTTAAGGTTCTTGCCTCTACTTATGCGTTTACGGCAAAGGCGGCATATGACATCGCTGGGTGAATCAGAGGCTTGCTCAAAGAAGGCCCAGGCTTGAGAGGTCCTGGACCTTTTTGACGGCGATAAGCGAGGAGCGGGGTTTGCGCTGACCGTGGCTGGCGGAATCATATCAGCGGACTTCTGCGACCGCCCTCTCCCTTTTTGTGGCGGGACCCGTATTGACACTACCCCATCGTCTTCCTCCTCGTCCACTGATGAAGCGCTCGCAAGCAAATTCTGCGGAAAAGACCACGATGGATCCGCAATGTCGTCATCATCATCATCATCAACACAGGTGACTTGGTCGTCCTGACTTTCTGCATCCAGAAGCTGCTACAAGCAAGAGGGCCTGCAAGGCGTTGCCGACCGCCCGGGATTTTTGCCGATTGACCGGCTTCCTTCTCCTCCTCTGATGGCATCAGTAACTGGGCGTCAGAGCAGACTAAATCATCCTCTTGATCTTTTAACATGCCTTCTGACCCCAACCGCATTTTGTCATCAAAGAGGTCTTCAGACAATGGATTATCCACAGTGGTGGGTACACGAGTTGACATTTGGGCTGCTTCATGTTGGACGGATGCTGATGATGCTGATGACGACATTTGTGGCCGTGACTGGGAGGACGAGGAGGTAAGACTGCTGGATGCAGGTTGCATTAACCACTGAAGGACAGATTGGCGACGCTGTTCGTTACTGAGATTCACAGGGCCCTGACCCAGCGATGACAGGCCTGACGGTCCTGCAACTGACGATCCGCTGGCATGCGTGTTGTCGCCAGCACTGGAAGGAGCACCTTCTCTCGTACCTCTACCTCCATGTGCTACCCCCCTCTTTGCTCGCTTACCACCTGCATTTCGCTCCATGTTCAAAATATAAAAATTTGAGAAGGTATGGAATAGTTTTGGAAAGTCTCTTATTAAAAGACGGCAAATCACAGCTATTCTCAAATCCCTCTAATCAAAACAAAATTGCTGGATTCAAATTTAACTGCAAGGTGTCTCTATCAACAAATCTGGACTGGGCAAAAGTGCAAAAAACACGTATCTGTTATGTTTTTGTATAATACACGGTATTTTTTTGCACCTTTCAATTCACCTGCTGTGACTATAAAATTGCTGTTTTCAGATTTACGTGCAAGCTGCGTCAATGAACAAAGCTGTAGTGCGCCAAAGTCAAAAAACACGTATCTGTTATGTTTTCGTATAATACACGGTATTTTTTTGCACCTTTCAATTCACCTGTGGTGACTATAAAATTGCTGTTTTCAGATTTACGTGCAAGCTGCGTCAATGAACAAAGCTGTAGTGCGCCAAAGTCAAAAAACACGTATCTGTTATGTTTTCGTATAATACACGGTATTTTTTGCACCTTTCAATTCACCTGTGGTGACTATAAAATTGCTGTTTTCAGATTTACGTGCAAGCTGCGTCAATGAACAAAGCTGTAGTGCGCCAAAGTCAAAAACACTATCTGATATGTTTCGTATAATACAGGTATTTTTTGCACCTTTCAATTCACCTGTGGTGACTATAAAAATTGCTGTTTTAAGATTACGTGCAAGCTGCGTCAATGAACAAAGCTGTAGTCGCCAAAGTCAAAAAACACGTATCTGTTATGTTTTTCGATAATACAGGTATTTTTGCACCTTTCAATTCACCTGTGGTGACTATAAAATTGCTGTTTTCAGATTTACGTGCAAGCTTTCTAAATGAACAAAGCTGTAGTGCGCCAAAGTCAAAAAACACTATCTGTTATGTTTTCGTATAATACACGGTATTTTTTGGCACCTTCAATTCACTTGTGTGACTATATAATTGCTGTTTTCAGTTACTGCAACAGCTGCGTCAATAACAAAGCTGTAGTGCGCCAAAGAAGTCAAAAAACACGTATCGTAGGTTACGTAATAATACACGGTATTTTTTGCAACCTTTCAATTCACCTATGGTGACTATAAAATTGGCTTTATATTTTGGTTTTTATTTTTTTTTTAAAGATTTACGGGCAAGCTGGCGTCAAGTGAACAAAGCTGTAGTGCGCCAATTTCAAAAAACACGTATCTGTTAAGTATTCGGATAATAATGTGAGTTTTTTGCACCTTTCAATTCACACTGTGGTGACTATTAAAATTGCTGTTTTAAGATTACTGCAAGCTGCGTCCAAACAACAAAGCTGTATTGCGCCCAAAGTCAAAAAACATGTATCTGTTTATGTTTTCGGATAATGTAAAGTGTATTTTTTTTGCACCTTTCAATTCACCTGTGGTGACTATAAAATTGCTGTTTTCCAGATTAAGTACAAGTGTGTGATAATATTAACAAAGGTGAAGGGGTAAAATTGAAATGAACACCTATCTGAAATGTATACTGATAATGAAAGTGGAGTTTTGCAACCTAACACAGAGAACCAGCCATTTACAAGAAAAGATGTGTAACCCTAATATAATCAGCTGCCCGATATCCAGGAAATATTCAATAGCAAACTGTTTAATAATAAAGATATTGCAGTGCAATGTCTACACTAAGTCTTGGTGAACTTTATCCGTGTTCTTTATAGAGCTTGTCTATGTTCGCACCGCAGGGCCCCCCCGCCACACACTCTTACCACTCCCCCCCTTGACTTTACAGAGCGTTAGATGCTCTTAATAATTCTCTATGCTAACTACTAAAATCTTCCAATCTCTAATCTACCTAAATTGTAAAAGGATCACAGCTTAATAGTAGGAGGTTTCTCTTGTGCAAGTAAATAGAATCAATTTCGCTGAGGCTGTTTGGCCACCAGGCAGAGCGGCACGTCCTACTCCTATGAAGATGCTGATAACACGAGGCTGAACAGAAAACGCTGTTCTATGTACAACGAGGTCATGTGATTTTTCCACCCAATCGCAACCATACACATCCCAGTCCTGCGACTCACACCACACCTCACCCGCTCTATTCTGATAATGCTGATTTGCATGGCCGTCCAAATTACAGGAAGCGCCACCGGAAAATGGCGCGATCTTAATAGATGTTGTCACAGATTTTAGCCTTAATTATCAGCTATGATCTAAAAATTTCGATCACCATAAAAAACCTTGCCGATTTCAACTTTGTCGATAATAATCGATGAACAACTACCGTGATGACCATTAAAGGTCAATGGAAGAGGCAACAACACCTTCAATTCTTACCTTCACCAAACAGGCTGGAGAAGCTGGAATTAAAATCCACAACAGTCAAATGATACCTAGCTACATCATAGCAACAACTTAGATATAAAAGCCCACAGAAAAAAAATCACAGAGCATTCACTAACCTCCCTGTTCTGTACCACATCATGACCCTTAAACCATGCAATTTCATCCCCACAAATTAAAAGAGTGCCATAAGGCATTATTATTATGAACAATCATTTAACTTGAACTGACATTGACTATCCCTGTCCTGTGACGCAAGCAATGAGCACACAAACCTGCATGACCCCCAGATTAAAAAGTGCCGAAAAAGAAGTCTTCAACCACTCATTTTAGTTTCACTGGAAATAGACTAATCCCCTGTCCTGAGTCCATAGAATGAAGCAACCCAAATCTGCATAACCACAGATTAAAAGTGCCGAAAAAGGAGTCTTTCAACCACCATTTTAGTTTCACTGGACCATTGACTATACCTGTCCTGGGCCACCAGCATGATCCCCAAATACCTGCAGGACCCCCAGATTAAAGAAGTGCCTGAAAAAAGGAGTCTTCAACCACCATTTTAGTTTCAACGGACATTAATATACCTGTCCTGGCCACAGCATGAGCCCCAAACCTTGCATGACCCCCGATAAAAGTGCCTGAGAAAAGGAGTGTTTCCAACCACCATTTTAGTATCACTGGGACATATACTGTCCCCGTCCTGGGATGCGCTTGCCCCTGTCCGTATGATGCAACCACTTGAGCTTCACTTGTAAATACTGGGTTGGTTTAACGCCCCTGTTCCACCCCGGTGCCTATTTCTTGGCATTCTTTTCAAATTTTACTCATCGTGCTGGAGGAAATTGTCTCTCCTCTGACTTTGTTCTCTGTCCTGCTCCATACTTCCATGTCCTCTGAATAACCTACATCTGGTCAGTTTTCCTGGTACCTCCCCTTGTACAATCAGAGGATTTTTTTACCAGCTATTTTGTACATGCAAGTTTTATTAGTAGATTAATCTAGAAAACACATTTTTAAAATAGGATGGAATCCCACCAGTCTTTTGTTTCTCTTTTTTAAATTGTAAATTAAATGGGTTTGTCTCAATACAGGGATTGATAGCCATGTAGAAAGATCTTGCAAAAACCATTATTATGCAATATGTGTCCATTAACATTAGTCCTACTCTATTCCTGGTTTTCTGACAGCACCAAATCACCCTTGATCCGACTCTTGAACAATTGTGAAGAACAAAATGGTCCTGTTAGAAACAACATTTTTTTACAATAGGACCTTTGGTTCTAGGCTTCATGTCCCTCAAAACCCACCCCCAAAAATTCAAAGCATGACCCTTGATCCATCTTTGGCCAATTGTTGGAGGAACAAATGTGCTGTTAGAAACAACATTTTTTTTATAATAGGACCTGTAGTATAGCGTGCATGTCACAGCAAAATGCCCCCCAAAAAATAAAAGCATGACCCTTGAGCCACATTGGTACAATTGTGAAGAACAAATGTCTGGTTAGAAACAACATTTATTAGAATATGACCTGTAGTATTGCTGCATTTCAAAGCAGCATGTAACACCAAAAGAATTATAAATATGACTACTCAGCCATATTAAAAATTGTGAGGGAGAAAAGCCCTTATATGCCACAGTTTCTGGGTTCCAAAAGGACCATAATATAGCTGTAATCTCACACAACAAGACCTCAAAAACCATTTGACAATCCGAAAACTTCTAAAGATAAAGTGAGTAAATGGAATACAGGTGTTTCATAAAACCTTGCTGTCCTATTTACAATCTCCACACAGCAAAACGCAGCAAAGATGAACTGGTTTGGGAACAGAGAATAAAAAATTGCAGTAAGAAATGATCATTATTTAAAAAAAAGTTTCAATAGGACCCTTTCTGTTTGAAGAGGAATGTGAAGTAGACCGGGCCAACTAATCGGTGACATCGGCAATGGGGCCACAACATCATCAGAGATCCATGCCTTATTCATCTTGATGAAATCAAACGATCCACATTATCTGTGGAAAGAGCCCGGATGCTTTTTGTCTGTAACGACTCCTCCAGCTGTGCTGAAGATCCGCTTCAGATATGAACGCTGGCTGCTTTGCAGGACAACACTCTATGGCGTGGCGAGCGAGCTCGGGCCATTCTTCCATGTTTGGGATACCCAGAAAGTCTATTTGGTGCCGGAACACATACACAAACATCGGTGTTGAGACGCAGATAGTCTGTGCCACACATTAATCTTAAGCTGGTCTCTGTGTGTTGAGTGTGCCCTTCATTTCATTCGTTTGGTGAAGGTGGTAAATTAAAGATTGCCATAGGTCCCCCATTAAGGTTTTCCTCTGCCACCTTGCCTGCTGCTGCTAGCCCTAACGTGCTACTTTTCGACTCTACTGTCTGTCAACGTCCGCTTGATTGTTGTTCCACCGGAACATTTGGGAACGTTGAAGCAGACTCGCAACAGATTTCTCCAGTTGATCAATCAGCAAGGTCCTCCATTTCCTTGCATTTTACTCACTCTCATCTTGGGTGTGGGTGGTAAGGAAATTGCTGAGTTTTGTTTTTGTACCCGGGGATCCTATGAGAGGGTGGCCACCCAGTAACTGGTCATTTTGTATGCCTTAATGCGAGGAAAAAATGACATGTTGGAGAGGAAATGGAGAATCCAAGCACTCATGTGAGGAGATGGAGCTTGATTTCCCAGCCTCTGGGTCGAGGGGCACTAGCAAACTGATCTTCCTCATCTTCCTCCTCCGCCTCAAATTTCGCCGCCAACCTCTTTTTTCCAAGGCAGGAACGTCGGTAACGGTGTCTAGGTAATACACCTCCTCCCCTCCTCCTTCCTCCTCCGCTTCCCCGTCACAGCTTTCAACACAGCCCTGAACTTGCCCTGAAGATGATAGAAACCCTGAGAGCTGAATGTTCTGCCTTGCTCTACCCTTGGACCCCGAACCACTGCTAATGAAGACCGATAAAAATTGAGAAACTGTTCGGGCCTAGTGGATTCGACGGAGAGAAAGGCTCCAATCCGTCATCTGTGCGTCCACCTCCTCGTCGCATGGCGGGGATTTTTGATTCAGAGTGTCCAACGAGCGTTCCAAACTAAGATCACCACAATGCTCATGCTGGACAAGGGCCATCGTTCCGCACTGACGCAGTTTGGTGGCTTCTTCAAACTGGCAAGGATGGTTCAGAGCTCGTTCACCTGTCCTCCACTCTCGGTGGCTCAATACCACCGAAGGTCCGCACCGCTGCTTGTCAGCGCCATGTGTCACTCTTTCGTACACGTAATGGCATTGTGCGGCCTGGCCACAAACCGCTGAGCAAGTGGAGGGTGGAATTCCAGCGTGTTGCCAACGTCAACAATGAGACGGTTTACGTGGGAGGCCTAGCTAACGCTGCAAATGCAGAAAATCATTGCGGGAACGAAGCAGGGTGAGAAAGGCGGAAGGTCGAACTTATACTTCAAGTCCATCCTCAGGCAGGCAGTCCAACCCGGGTAGCTCTTTAGAAAATTTCTGGACACAAAGGTTCATGACAGTGCCAGGCAAGGGAAGTGCTTCGCAGCCTACCGATCTTAAAAGGGTGGCCAGCAAATTTCGCACGTTTATCTGCGACCCAACCCCTTGCCTGGGCGCAAGGTTCTTGTGCATCCATCCAGCGTTCGTTCATTCTCGTTGCGGATAGCCAACCACAGCTCTGACCTGTGTGAGACAGTCTCCAAGACAGATTAATTTCAACAGGCCGTGTTTTCTCTGGGAACGTGATGCCACCAGAGGACCTAGGTGGAAAGAACTGCTGCAGCCATTCCTCCCTGCAGATTTGAAGAGCGTGAAGCGCCGAGCCTGATAGCCACCGACACCACCCAGGGAGGGACAACCACCCCACACACCCATGTGACTGTCACAGAGATATATCGTCCTGGCCGTGCCATCTAGTCCCAGTGTCTGTGTCAGATGGACTTTTCCGGCCACAGATGCAGACAACGCGCATGGAATTTTATGATGACACGTGGCTGGCCAGGGCAGGGACGGCTTTTCTGGCATAGAAATGCCTTGCTCAGCATCTGTTAATGGGGGCAGCAAGGGCCATGACGTGCGGAACAACCCATCTGTGTCCACCATACGGAAAGGCAACATATCCAATTCAAAAGCCCTGGCAAAGCCGACATTCAGGCTTTTGGGCTTTGGGAAGGTTTGGGTTAAAGTGTTTCTTCTGCCTCCCAAACCTGGAAGACAGAAGGCTGGCTGCTAACTGGCCGCTGTACGGCATGCAGTCGGTCAAACTGGCGAAGAGAGGGTAGATGGGTCTCTGTGGTGCTGGTGTACTTGGGCGGACGGTGGAGGTGAAGCGGGGCTGATCCCAGATCAAGAGCTCTGAAACATGGGCAGCCTGGAGGAAACTCTTGTTGGATTGGTTGGAGGAGAGGAGGCCGAGACATAGGTGTACAAGTGGTAGTATGCCCGGCGATCAAGTCTGGTCCTTTTTTGGCCAAGTGTTCCCGCTCCATTTCAACACATCCATATCCGCCTGCATTTGACAGGACCTGTTGGTGGTGTTTTAACCACTTAAGGTTGTTGCCTCTACTTATGTCGTTACCGGAAAAAGCGGCATAGACAACGCTGGGTGAATCAGAGTGCTTGCTCAAAGAAGTCCCGGCTGTGAGAGGTCCTGGACTTTTTGACGGCGATAAGCGAGAGCGGTTTGCGCTGACCTAGCATGAGGCCGGAAGTCATATCACGGGTACTTCTGCGACCGTCCTCTTATCCCTTGTTTGTGGCGGGACCCTTATTGACACTTACCCCAACGTCTTCCTCCTCGTTCCACTGATGAATCGCTCGCAAGCAAATTCTTGCGGGAAAAGACCATGATGGATCCCAAATGTCGTCATCATCATCATCATCACACAGGTTGACTTGTCGTCCTGACTTCTGCTCCAGAATCTCCTGCGGGCTTTTTTAAACTAGCAAGAGGGTCCTGCAAGGCTAGCCCGACCGCGCCGGGATTTTTGCTGATTGACCCGGCTTCCTACTCCTCCTTCTGATGGCTTTAGTAACTGGGCCGTCAAGCAGAACTAAATCATCCTCTTGAATCTTTTTAACAATCCTTCTGACCCCAACCGCATTTTGTCAACAAAGAGTCTTCAGACAATGATTAATCCACAGTGGTGGTACACGTAGTGACAATTGGCTTGCGTCAAGTTGACGATGCTGTATGATGCTTATGACGCCGATTTGTGGCCGGTGACCTGGGAGTACGAGGAGGTAATGACTGCTGGATGCAGGTTGCATTCTAACCACTAAGGACAGATTGGCGACGCTGTTCTTACTGAGATTCACAGGGCCCTGCGACGTCAGCGATAACAGGCCTGACGGTCCCCTTGCGCAGCAGTGACGATACCGCTGGCGATGCTGGTGTTGTCTCCAGCACTGGAATGAGTCACCTTCTTCAGTCGTACACAATACCTCCATGTGCTACCCCCCCTCCTTGCTCGCTTACCACCTGCATTTCTCTCCAGGTTCAAATATAAAAAATTGAGAAGGTATGGAATAGTTTTGAAAGTCTCTATTAAAAGACGGCAAAATCACAGCTATACTCGAAAAAATCCCTCTAATCAAAACAAAATTGCTGGGATTCGAATTTAACTGCAGGTGACCCTCTATCAACAAATCTGACTGGTCAAAAGTCAAAAAAACACGTATCTGTTATGTTTTCTATAATACACGGTATTTTTTGCACCTTTGCAATTCACCTGTTTGTCACTATAAAATTGCTGTTTTCCAGATTTACGTGCAAGCTGCCTCTCAATGACAAAGATGTAGTGCGCCAAAGTCAAAAACCACGTATCCTGTTATGTTTTTACATATAATACAATAACACTTTATTTTTTGGGCTCCTTTCAATTCACCTGTGGTGACTATTAAAATTGCTGTTTTAAGATTTACCGTGCAGCTGCGTCAATGAACAAAAGCTGTAGTGCCCAATGTCAAAAAAAACATGTATCTTAAATGTATTCGGATAATAAAATTTATTTTTTTTGCACCTTTCAATTCACCTGTGGTGACTATAAATTGCTGTTTTCAGATTTACCGTGCAAGCTGCGTCCATGAACAATCTGTAGTGCGGCCAAAGTCGAATAAACGACGTATCTGTTATGGTTTTTGTATAATACACGGTATTTTTTGCAACCTTCCAATTCACCAGTGGTGACTATAAAAATTGTTGTTTTAAGATTTACGTGCAAGCTGCGACAATGAACAAAGCTTAGTGCGCCAAAGTCAGAAAACACGTAATCTGAAATGTATACCTGCATAATAAAATTTTATTTTTTGCACCTTTCAATCAACTGTGGTGACTATAACAATTGCCTGTTTTAATATTTACGTTCAGCTTGCGGTCTATTGAACAAAAGCTGTAGTGCTCCAAAGTCAAAAAACACGTATCTGTTTATGTTTTCATATAATACACGATACTTTTTGCACCTTTAAATTCCACCTGTGTGACTATAAATTGCTGTTTTTCAATTTAACCGTGGGGGGGGGCCCCAAAAAACAGGCTTTGGGCGTCAATGAATCAAAGCTGTAGTGCGCCTAAAGTCAAAAAACACGTATCTGTTATGTTTTTCGGTATAATAGACGTATTTTTTGAACCTTTCAATTCACCTGTGGTCAACTATAAAATTGCTGTTTTAAGAATTAGCCGTGCAAGCTTCTGACAATGAAACAAAGCTGTAGTCGCCAAAGTCAAAAAAACTATCGGAAATGTATTCGGGTAAAAAAATTTATTTTGCACCTTTGCAATCACCCTGTGGTGACTATAAAAATTTCTGTTTTAAGATTGACGTGCAACAGCGCTGTCAAATGAACAAAAAGCTGTAGTGCGCCAAAGTCAATAAACACGTAACTGTAAAATATACTTCGGTATAATAAAATTTTAATTTTTTGCACCTTGTCCAATTCACCTGGGGTGACTATAAAAATTGCTGTTTTAATAATTTACGTCAAGCTGCTTCAAAGAACAAGCTTTAGTGCGCCAAAAGTTCAAAAAACACGTATCTGTTATGTTTCGTAAATACACGTATAAATTGTCACCTTTCATTTTTCACCTGTGGTGACTATATAATTGCTGTTTTTCAGGATTTAAGTGCGAATGTGGATATATGAAAAAAGGTGGAAATGGTAAAATTGAAAATGGAACACCAATACTGAAATCTATACTGATAATAAAATGAGTTTTGGCACCTAACACAGAGACCTGCAGTTTACAATGAAAAGGATGTTTATCCTAATAAAAGTTTCACATGCTGCCCAATATACAGGAAATAATTTCAAATATGCAAACTTTAATAATAAAGATATTACATGCAATGTCTACCACTAATCTTGTGAACTTTATCCAGTTTTCCTTTATAGAGCTTGTCCCCTGTGTTCGCCGCGCGGCCCCCCCCCCCCGACACTCCCCACCCGTGACGTTACAGCGTTGATGTGCTCCTCTATAAAATTCTCTACCTACTACATAAAATACTTCCAATCTCTAATCAAACTAAATTTAAGATCACAGCTAAAAGTAATGGTTTTCTCTGTGCAGAAATAGAATAATTTTCGCTGAGTCAGGTTTGGCCACAGGCAGAGCGCACGTCCTGACTCCTATGAGATGCTGAGAGACACTGAGGCGAACAGGAAACGCTGTTCTATGTATAACGAGGTCAATGTTTGTATTTTTCCTGCCAATCGCGAACCAAACATCATCCCAGTCATGACGTCGCACACACACTCACACCCTGATCTATTTCTGATAATCTTGATTTGCTGGCCGCCAAACTTACAGAATCGCCGAAAATGGCCGCGATTTAATAGTTGATGCACAGATTTTAGCCTTAATTATCGCATGATCTAAAAATTTCGATCACCATAAAAACCTTGCCGATTTCATCTTTGTCGATAATAATCGATGAACACTACCGATGACCATTAATGTCTATGGGAGAGCAACAACACCTTCATTCTTACCCCCAAACAGGGCTGGAGAAGCTGGAATTAAAATCCACAACAGTCAAATGGATACGTGCTACATCTTGGGCAACCCCTTTAGGTTATAAAAGCCACAAAAAAAAAATCACAAGACCATTCACTATCCCTGTCTTGTACCCAGCATGACCCTTAAACCTGCATCACCCACAAATTAAAATGTGCCATAAGGCAGTTTTATTTGAACAATCAATTTTAACTTGAACTGGACATTGACTATCCCCTGTCCTGGGACACAGGCATGAAGCCCCAAACCTGAAATGACCCCCAGATTAAAAAGTGCCGGAAAAAGGAGTCTTTCAACCACCATTTTAGTTTCACTGGACATTGACTATACCTGTCCGGGGCCACAGCATGACCCCAAACCTGCATGACCCCCAGATTAAAAAAGTGCCGGAAAAAGGAGTCTTTAAAACCACCATTTTTAGTTTCCCCTGGACATAGACCTATCCCTGTCCTGAGCCACAGCATAGCCCCAAACCTGCATGACCCAGATTAAAAAGTGCCAAAAAAGGAGTCTTTCAACCAACCATTTAGTTTCAAACGGACATTGAATATACCTGTCCTGGGCCACAGCATGACCCCCAAAACCCTGCATGAACCCAGATTAAAAAAGTGCCGGAAAAAGGAGTCTTTCAACCACCATTTTAGTTCACTGGACATATACTGTCCCTGTCCTGGGTAGCGCTTGCCCCTCCGTATGAGTGCGGACCCAATTGAGCTTCACTTGGAAATACTGGTGGTTAACGCTCCTGTTCCACCCAGGTGCCCTTTTTTGGCATTCTTTTTCTAATTTTACTCAACGTGCTGGAGGAAGTTGTCTCTGTACTTTGTTCTCTGTCCGTTGCTCCATACTCCTGTCCTCTGAATAACCTACATCTGGTCCAAGTTTTCCTGTACCTCCCTTGTACAATTAAAAGGGAATTTTTTTTAAACCTCTATTTTGTACATGCAAGTTTTTTTAGTAAATTTAATTCTTTGAAAAAAACAATTTTTTTTTAAAATTTGGGTGGGGAACCCCCCCAATTCCTTTTGGGTTTTTCCCTTTTTTTAAATTTTTATTTAAAAAAGTTTGGGCCCCAATTTTCAAAGGGGGGGGAAGCTATGTTAAAGTCTTGCAAAAAAAAAGTCAAAAATTTTTCAATTTGTCCATTAACAGTGTCCCTACCCCATTCCCTTTTTTTGACGCACCATCCCCCTTGAAACCACTCTTGACAATTTTAAGAAAAAATTTTTGGTTAGGGAAAAAACCCTTTTTTCAATAGGACCTTTTTGGCTGCTGCTTTTTCCCGCAAAAAACCCCCAAAAATTTTAAAGCATTGGACCCTTGAAGCCCCCTTTTTTTTGGCAATTTTTGGAAAAACAAATGTCCCGTTAGAAACAAACATTTTTTTTTTAATAGGACCCCGTATAAGCTGCATTTTAACAGCAAAATGGGCCCCCCAAAAAAATTTAAAAACAAGACCCTTGAGCCACTTTGGGGCAAAAGTTTTAAAAACAAATGTCTGTTTAAAAAAAACAAATTTTTTAGAATAAGGGCCTTTATTTTTGCTGCCCAAATTTAACATGCCCCAAAAAAATAAAAAAAAAAAAAATAACCATATGACTTTCAGCCCCCTGTTTTTAAAAATTTTTTTGGGGGGAAATTTTCCCCTTAGAAAGCCACATTTTTGTTCCCAAAGGACCCAAAAGTTTTTAGTTTGTTTTTGATCAAACACAAAATGACTCCAAAAAAAAATTTTAAATAAAGATTGCTTTAGTCCCCTATTAAAAAAAATGAGGGGAGAAAAAAGGGGCCCCTTTTAAAAAACCACATTTCCCGTTCCCAAAAAAGGGCCCGATTATTTCTGTATCTCACAGGGAAAAAATGACCCAAAAAATTATTTAAAAATGAATTTTTTACCACCCATTAAAAATTGTGATTTGGAAAAAAATGCCACCCTTTGATGCCACATTTTGTTCCAAAGGACCCTAATTATACTTAAACTCACAGCAACAATTTACCTCCCCAAAAACCCTTGCAAAACCCAAAAAAATTCAAAAGGTTTAAATTTAGGGAAATGGAAAAAGGTTTTTTCATGAAACCCCTTGGGTGTCTTTTACCAAACTCCCGCCCCCAGAAAAACCAGGGAAAAAAGAAATGTTGGGAAAAAGAATTTTAAAAAATTTCAGTAAAAAGATCAAATTTTAAAAAAAAAGTTTTCCCAAAGGGGAAACCCTTTCTGTTTGAAGAGGAATGTGAAGGGAGAAAGGGGGAAATAAACGGGGGACCTCGGCAATTGGGGGGCCAAAACAACCTCAAACTAAAATCCAAAGCCCATTCATCTTGAAGAAAGCAAACGATCCACCATTACCTGTTTGGGGAAAAAACCCGGGTGGGCTTGTCTGTAATTGGGTCCTCCAGCTTTTTGCGAAGATCCGCTCGATATGACGCTTTGGGTGCTGGGCAGGACAACACCTACTATGGCATGGCGAGCGAGCTCCGGGGCCCTTCGTCCTTTTTTGGGTACCCCAGGGAAACTAAGGGGCCAACCAAATTTCAAAAACATCAAAAGGGGTTTAGTCCCAATAGTCGTGCCCAATTATCTTAAGTGGTTTTCTGTTTGTTTGGTTTTGTGCCCGAAATTTAAGCGTTTGGGGGGGGTGGGGAAATAAAAATTGCCCCTGGTCACCCATTAGGCCCTTTTGGGTACCTTGCCTGCTTTCTGCTGCTACGGCTAAATTGGCATCTACTGCCCGTACTTTACTGAAAAATTTTTTCCCCGTGGGCATTTTGGGGAAAAAAAAAGTGAAGCAGGCGGAAAAAAGATGTCTCCAGTTATAAAACGCAAGGGTTTTTCCCTTTCCTGCATTTTTCTCTTCTTTGGGTGGGGTTTAAGGAAAGTGCTGAGTTTTGTTTTGTACCGGGGGGTCCAGGAGGGTGGCCCCCCCTAACTGTTTTTTTCAAATTTTTATGGCCTTAATGTGAGGATCATTTGGGGAAATGGAGGAATCCAAGCATCCCTGTGAGAGAAGGGGCCTTGATTTCCCCGCCCTGGGTCAGGGGCACTAGCAAACTGATCTTTCCTACTTCCTCCTCCCCCTCAAATTCGCGCCAAAACCCCTTTTCCCGGGAGGGGGCGTTTTGGGAACCCTTGGTTTTCTAGGAATCCTCCTCCCCCTCCTCCTCCTCCCCCTTCCTCCCGGAAAAGCTTCAAAAACAGCCCCACTTTCCTGAGAAAGAAGCCCCCTGAGACTGATGCGCTGCCTTGCACTACCCTGGGCCCAACCACTGCCCAATGGAAAAACCCGATAAAATTGAGGGAAAAATGTCGGGGGCCTTTTGGGGTTCGACGGAGAGAAAAGGTCCTGTCCGCATCTGTGTCCTTTTCCCCCTTCCCTTCGCTGGCCGGGAAATTTGTTTTTCCCGAGTGTCCAACATCGTTCCGAACTAAAATCAACCCCAAAGCTCATGCTGACAAGGGGGATCCTCCGCATGCCCCAAATTTTTTTGGCTTCCCCTTTAAAAACTGGCAAGGGTGGTGCAGATCTCTTTCACCCGCCTCCCACTCTCGGTGGTCAACACCCGAGGTTCCCCCACCCCGCTTGCAGGCCATGTTTCACTTCTACTGCGTAATGGCATTGTGCTTCTGGCCACAACGCTGGAGTTTTGGAGGTGGAAATTTAAACAGGTTGGCCCCCGTCAAAAAATGAGGAACGGGTTTACGGGGAAGGGCCCAAACTTTAAAAGCTGCAATGCAGGGCAGGCGGGGGAAAGAAAACAGGGTGGGGAAGGGGGAAGTGGGGAAAATTTTGATTCGAGCCTTCCCCAAACACCCTTTCCCGACCCGGGGTAGCGGCCCTTTTGGGAAATTTTGGACGACCCCAAAGGTCATGACATGTTCCAAGGGAAGGGGTGGTTCGCCTCCGACTTTAAAGGGGGGGCCCCAGATTTCCCCCCCCGTTAAACCGCACACCCCCCTTTTCCTGGGGACAAAAGGGTTTTGGGCACCCAGCCAGCGCTTTGGGGCTCGGGTTTCGGAGAGCCCCTCCACGGGTCCCGACCTGCTCCCGTTTGGGCGGGTTTCCTCCCAAAACAGATTTATTAACAAAACGGGCCCGGGTTTTTTTTGGGGGAAGTGATTTCCCCCCAAGGACTTTTTGGGGGAAAGAAAACCTGCACCCATCCCTTTCGGTTTTAAAAGAGCGTTCGCCCCGGGGCCCGAGAGCCCGTTCCCCCCCCAGAGACAAACCCCCCCAGACCCCCAGTGAGCTGTCACCCGGGGTTAAAGCGGGTTGGGCCCTTCTTACTAGTCCCCTGTGTCGGTGGTCAGATGGACCCTTTTTCCCGGGCCAAAAGATTTCAGACAATTCCTTGAATTTTTAGAAAGGGCACGTGGGTGGCCAGGGCCAGGGCGGCTTTTTTTGCAAAGAAATGCCTGCCCCGCAACCTTTTTTTGGGGGGAGGCAAGGGCCAAAGAAGTTCGGAAAAACCCCTCTGTGTCCACCAACGGAAAGGCAACATTTCCAAGGCCAAAAAGCCTGGCAAATGCCCACATTCAAACTTTTGGGGGCTTTTTGGGGGGAAGGGGTTTTGGTGTTAAAGTGTTTCTTTTTGCTCCCAAACCGGGGGAAAAAACCCAAGGCTGGGGTGGTAGACTGGGCTGGGCGGGTTGGGAGTTTGTCAAAAAGGCCCGGGAAGGGGAAAAGGGGGAGGATGGGTTTTCCCCCTTTTGGTGCCCGGTGGTAAATTGGGGACGGTGGAGGCGAAGCAGAGGTGATTTCCCTAATCTTTAATTGAGAGGGCCTTTGGGGACTGAGGAAAGCTTTTGGGGGTGGTGGAGGAAGGGAGGCGGAGACAGAGGGTGGTTTTTCCAAATGGGGTTTGGGGGGCCCGGCGGGCAGTCTGGCCTTTTTTTTGGCC
>JAODAL010050715.1:0-27200 GCA_025379985.1 Phyllomedusa bahiana
ACATTCAAACGTACGTGGAGGGTGAGATATGGAGCCTTGAAAAGTTGAAAACATTATCCCTATTTCTTGTCAAATAGATAAATGAGCAAAAGCCCCAAGGTACGTCCGTAGATCCCCATTAGTTTGGTTTTTTTTTTTTTAGGTTATTTTGGGGTTGAGCGTTTATTTTCAACAAAGTTGAAATCGGCACAGTTTTTTGTTGATCGAAAAATTTTTAGATATGCGATTTAATTTAGGTTAAAATCTGTGCATCCATCTATTAAGATCGAGCCATTTTTCTCGGCGCTTCCTGTTCATTTTGGCGGCCAGAAATCAGCTTACGAATTAGAGCAGGGTGCGATGTGTGTGCGACGTCTTGACTGGGATGTGTTATGGTTGCGATTGGCTGGGGAAAAATCAATTGACCTCGTTTTACATAGAACAGCCATTCTGTTCATGTCAGTGTATCAGGAGAGGACGTGCGCTGCTGTTGGTGTTTCCCAAACAGGTCAGGAAATTATGTATTTCTTCAAGGAGAACCTCTACTATTGTGTGATCTTACAATTTAGTCTAGAATTAGAGCTTGGAGATTTTTTATGTAGTTAGCTAGAGAATTTTAAAGGAGCATCTACTGGCTGTTAAAGTAGGGGGGAGTGGGGGGTGGGCCCGAGGGCGAACCAGAGACAAGCTTTTAAAGAATACTGGATAAAGTTCACCAAGATTAGTGTAGACATTGCATGCAATAGCTTTATTATTAAACAGTTTTCTATTGAAATATTTCTGGATATTGGGCAGCCTGGAACCTTATTAGGATACACATATTTTCTAGTAACTGAGGTCTCTTTGTTTAGGTTGCAAAACTCCACATTTATTATCAGTAAGACATTTCAGATAGGTGTATCATTTTCAATTTTGCCCCTTCCCCTTTGTTGATATATCCACCTGCACTTAAATTTAAAATCCAGCAATTTTATAGTCACCACAGGTGAATTGAAAAAGGTGCCAAAAATATCGTGTATTATACGAAATAACATAACAGATACATGTTTTATGACTTTAGCGCACTACAGCTTTGTTCATTGAGGCAGTTGCACTTAAATCTGAATCCAGCAATTTTATGGTCACCACAAGGTGAATTGAAAGGTGCAACAAAAATTAATCTTGTATTATACGAATACATAACAGTTACGTGTTTTTTTTTACTTTAGGCTCACTACAGCTTTGTTCATTGAGGACCTTGCACCTTAAATTTGAATACAGCAATTTTTATAGTCACCACAGGTGGAATTGAAAGTGCAAAAATATCTTGTATTATACGAATACTTAAACAGGCTACGTGGTATTTTTGCACTTTTGCCAGTCAGATTTGTTGATAGAACATTGCACGTAAATTTTAATCCAGCAATTTTAAGTCACCAAGGTTGATTAAAGTGCCAAAAATACTTGTTTTTCTTACGAATACATAACAGATATGTGTTTTTTTGACTTTGGCGCACTACAGCTTTGTTCATGAGGCAGTTGATTAAATTGAAACCAGCAATTTTTATAGTCACACAGGGGAATTGGATCAGGTGCCAAAATATACTTGCATTCTACGAATACATAACAGATAGTGTTTTTTGGACCTTTGGAGCACTACAGCTTTGTTCATTGAGGGCCAGTTGCACTTAAATCTGAATCCAGCAAATTTTAATCACCAAGGTGAATTGAAAGGTGACCCAAAAATATCTTGTATTTTATAAGAATTACATAAACAAGATTACTTGTTTTTGACTTTGGCGCACTAGCAGCTTTATTATTGAGGCAGCTTGCACTTAAATCTGAATCCAGCAATTTTATAGTCACCCACAGGTGAATGAAAGGTGCAAAACTATCTTGTATTGATACGGAACATAACAGATACGTGTTTTTTGACTTCTTTTGGCGCACTAAGCTTTGTTCATTGAGGCAGCTTGCACTTAAATGTGAATACAGCTATTTTTATAGTCACCACAGGGAATTGAAAGGTGCCAAAAATATTTGTATTATACGAATACCTAACAGTTACGTGTTTTTTGACTTTGGCGCACACAGCTTTGTTCATTGAGCAGCTTGCATTAAATTTGAATACAGCAATTTTATTGTCACCACAAGGTGAA
This sequence comes from Phyllomedusa bahiana, assembly GCA_025379985.1. Lineage (NCBI taxonomy): Eukaryota > Metazoa > Chordata > Amphibia > Anura > Hylidae > Phyllomedusa > Phyllomedusa bahiana. Next base: position 2,118 of record JAODAL010050715.1, read on the forward strand.
TTGAAAAGGGGATGCCAAAAATATCTTGTATTATACGAATACAAAACAGATAGGTGTTTTTTTACTTTGGCGCACTACAGCTTCGTTCATTGAGGCGTTGCACTTAAATTTGATACAGCAATTTTATTAGTCACCACAGGTGAATTGTAAGGAGCCAAAAAAAATATTTGTATTATACGAATAATAACAGATACGTTGTTTTTTGACTTTGGCGACTACAGATTTGTTCATTGAGGCGCTTGCACTTAGATTGGATACAGCAATTTTAAGACACAAGGTGAATTGAAAAGGGCCAAAAGTATCTTGTTATTATACGAATTACATACAGATACGTGTTTTTTGACTTTGGCGCACTACAGCTTTGTCCATTGAGGCAGCTTTGCACTTAAATTTGAATACAGCAATTTTATAGTCACCACAGGAGACTTGTAGGTGCCCAAAAATCCCTTGTATTATCCGAATACATTTCAGGATACGTGTTTTTTCACTTTGGCGCAGGCCAGCTTTGTTGATAGTTCTACTTTGCTTAATTTGAATACAGCAATTTTTTGTCACCACAGGTGAATTGATAGGTGCCAAAAATACCTTGTATTATCCGAATACATTTCAGATCACGGTGTTTTTTCACTTTGCGCGGCCAGCTTTGTTGATAGATTACTTGCAGTGAAATTGAATCAGCAATTTTGTAGTCACCACCGGGGAATTGTATAGGTGCCAAAAGCAATACCTTTTATATCGAATACTTTCAGATACGGGTTTTTTCACTTGCGCGGCCAGCTTTGTTGATAGATCTACTTTGCAGTTAATTTTGAATTCCAGCAAATTTTGTAGTCACCACAGCGGAATTGGATAGGTGCCAAAAATACCTGTAATATCGAATAATTTCAGATTACGTGTTTTTCACTTTGGCGCAGGCCAGGCCAGTTTGTTGTTAGATCTACTCTTTGCAGTTAAATTTGAATACAGCAATTTTATAGTCACCACAGGGTGATTGATAGGTGCAAAAATACCTTGTATTATCCGAATACATTTCAGATACGTGTTTTTTCACTTTGGCGCAAGGCCAGCTTTGTTGATAGATCTACTTTGCAGTTAACATTGAATCAGCAATTTTGTAGTCACCCACAGGGGAATTGATAGGGGGCAAAAATACCTTGTAATTTGTTTATCCGAATACTTTTCAGATACGTGTTTTTTCACTTTGGCGCCGGCAAGCTTTGTTGAATAGATTACTTTGCAGTTTAAATTTGCATACAGCAATTTTGTAGTCACCACAGTGGGAATTGTTAGTGCCAAAAATACCTTTTTTATTATCCGACTACATTTAGATTGTGTTTTTTTACTTTGGCGCAGGCCAAGCGATTGTTGAAGATCTACTTTGCAGTTAAATTTGAATCAGCAATTTTGTAGTCACCCAGGTGAATTGATATGTGCCAAAATACCTTGTTATTATGCCGAATAATTTCAGATTGTGTTTTTTACACTTTGGCGCAGGCCTGCTTTGTTGATAGATCCTACTTTGCAGTTAAATTTGAATCCAGCAAAATTTGTGAGTCACCCAGGTGAATTGATTAGGTGCCAAAAATACCTTGTATTTTGTATATCCGAATAATTTAGATACTCTGTTTTTTCACTTTGGCGCAGGGCAGGCTTTGTCGATAGATTATTTGCAGTTAAATTTGAGAAATACAGCAATTTGTTAGTTCACCACAGGTGAATTGATAGGTGCCAAAATACCTATTATTATCGGATAACATTTCAGATGCGTGTTTTTTACTTTGGCGAGGCCAGCTTTGTTGATAGCATCTACTTTGCAAGTAAATTTTGAATCCAGCAATTTTGTAGTAACACAGGTGAATTGATAGGTGCCAAGAATACCTTGTATTATCCGGAATACATTTCAGATACGTGTTTTTTCACTTTGGCAAGGCCAGCTTTGTTGATAAATTACTTTGCAGGTAAATTTGAATCAGCAAATTTGTAGTCACCACAGGTGAATTTATAGGTGCCAAAATACTTTTTATTATCCGAATACATTTCAGATTACGAGGTTTTTTTCATATGGCGCAGGCCAGCTTTGTTGATAGATCACTTTGCAGTTAAATTTGAATACCGCAATTTTTGTAGTCACCACAGGTGAATTGATAGGTGCCAAGAATACCTTGTATGATCTGAATACATTTCAAGATACTGTTTTTTCACTTTGGCGCAGGCCAGCTTTGTTTGATAGATCTACTGTGCAGTTAAATTTGAATCCAGCAATTTTGTTTTGATTGCGGGATATTTGGAGACGAAGTAGCTGTGATTTGCGTCTTTTCCGTCTTTTAATAAGAGACTTTCCAAAACTCTTCATACCTTTCCAATTTTTATATTCTGAACATGGAGCGAAATTCAGGTGGTAAGAGCAAAGGGGAGGGGGGGGTAGGACATGGAGGTGAGGTATGAGAGAAGGTGCTCCTTCAGTGCTGGCGACAAACACGCATGCCAGGGATGTCAGTTGCAGGACCGTCAGGTGTCATGCTGAACAGGGCCCTGTGGGAATCTCAGTAACGAACAGCGTCGCGAATCTGTCCTTCGTGGTTAATGCAACCTGCAGCCAGCAGTTCTTACCTCCTCGTCTCCCAGTCAACGGCCACAAATGTCGTCATCAGCATCACAGCATCCGTTCAACATGATTGAAGCAGCCCAAATGTCAACTCGCTGTGTACCACCACTGTGGATAATCCATTTTCTGAAGACCTCTTGATGACAAAATGCGGTGGGGTCAGAAGGCATGTTAAAAGATCAAGAGGCCAAAGAGGTGATTTTCTCTGCTCTGCACACAGTTATGATGCCATCTGAGGGGAGAAGGAAGCCGGTCAATCGGCAAAACCCGGGCGGTCGGCAATGCTTGCAGTTCCCTCTTGCTTGTAGCCACAGTCCTGGATGCAGAATGCAAGGACGACGAATGTCACCTGTGTTGATGATGATGTTGACGACATTGCTGATTCCAACGTGGTCTTTTCAGCAGAACTTTTTGCTTGCGAGCGCTTCATCACGGTCGAGGAAAGAAGACGATTGGGTAGTGTCAGTCGGGTTCGCCTCAAAAAGGTGAGAGGGCGTTGCGAAAGTCCGCTGATATGATTCGCCAGCCACGGTCAGCGCAACCCCGCTCTCGCTTATCGCCGTCAAAAAGGTCCAGGACCCTCAAGCTGGGCCTCTTTGGCCAAGCCTCTGATTCACCAGCGATGTCATATGCCGCCTATGCGTAACGCATAATTAGAGGCAAGAACTCTTAGGTGGTTAAACCACCACCTACATGTCTAGTCACTGCAGCGAATGCATGAGAGTTGATATGGAGAGGCAACACTTGACCAAAAAAAGGCCAGGGGCCGACGCGGTCGGGCTCCAACCACTGTCACACCCTCTGTCTCCGCCTTCTCCGCCACCACCAAGCGTTCTCAGCTGCCCTTGTCTCTCAGAGTCATGAATCTGGGATCAGGCCTCGCTTCGCCTCCACCGCGCCGAGTACCACACAGCACCACCAGAGAGGGACCACCTACCCCTTCTCTTCGCCAGTTCAGTTTGATGGAACCTGACAACGTACAGCGGCCAGTTCTAGCAGCAGCCTTTGTCTTCCAGGTTTGGAGCAGAAGAAACACTTTAACCCAAACCATCCATACCAAAAGCCTGAATGCCGGCTTTTGCCAGGCTTTTGGCCTTGAAATGTTGCCTTTCGTTGGTGGACACCAGTGGGTTCCGCCACGTTTGCTTGCCTGTCCCCGAATACCAGTGCTGAGCAGGCTTTCTTTGCCAGAAAAAAAGCCGTCCCCTTTCCTGTCCAGCCACGTGTCATCTAAAATTTTACAGCGCGTTGTCTGCTATCTGTGGCCGGAGGAAAAGTCCATCTGGACACCGACCATGGACTAGGTAAGCCGGCAAGGCCGCTATATCTCTGTGACCCGCTCACTGGGTGAGCTGGAGTGTGATGTCTCCTGGGGGTGACGGTGGGCTCTCAGGCTCGCGCAGTCTTAAAACCGCAGGGATGGTGCAGGGTTCTTTCCCCAAGGTCCTTGGTGGGCATCATTGCCCAGGGAGAGAAACCAGGGGCCGTGTTGAAATTAATCTGTTTGGAGACCGTCCACACACAGGTCAGGAGCTGGGACGTGCTCTCTGCAACGAGATCCGAGCGCTGGCTGGGTGCCAAGAACCTTGTGCCAGGCAAGGTGGTGTGCGGTTTAAGGCGAATCTGCTGGCCGCCCTTAAGATCGGTAGGCTGGAGGCACAATCCCTTGCCTGGAACATTTCATGAACCTTGGCGTCCAGAAATTTTAAAGAGTCTCCGGGTCTGGACTGCCTGACTGAGGAAGCTCGAAAGTCTAAGTTTCGCACTTCCTCCGTTCGCACCCTCGTTGTCAGCCTGGCTGCGTTGCAGGTCAGCTCGGCCTTCCCCGTCAAAACGTCTCATTGTTTGAGTGGCAACATGGCTGGAATTCACCCCTCCACATGCTCCAGCGATTGTGGCAGCAGCGCGATGCAATTACGCAGTACGAAGTGACACCATGGCCTACAAGCAGCGGTGCGGGGACCTCGGGGTGTTGAGCCCCGAGAGTGGAGGGGGACAGGTGAAAGAGCTCAGCACCATTCCTTGCCAGTTTTAAGAGACACCAAAATTGGACAGTGCGGACATTGCCTTGTCAGAATGAGCTTGTGGTGATCTTAGTTTGAAACGATTCGTTGGACATCTTGAAACAAAGGTCCCGCCAGCGACGGGAGGGAGAGGACGGACCACAGATGCGGACATGAGAGCCTTTCTCTCGTCAAATCCAAAGGCCCGACAGTTTCACAATTTCATCGGTCTTCATTAGGCAGTGGTTCGGGGTCCAGGCTAGTGTAGGTGGCGGCATCAGCTATCAGGGTGGCTATTCATCTTGGCAAGTCAGGGCTGAGTTGAAGCTGTGTTCCGGAGGCAGCGGCGCAGGAGGAGGAGGGAGGTATCTAGCCACCGATGTTACCGACGTCCTGGCTTGGAAAAGAGGTGGCAGCGAATTTGAGGTGGAGGAGGAAGTGAGGAAAGATCAGTTTGCTAGTGGACCCTCGACCCAGAGGCTTGGGAATCAAGGTCCAACTCTCACATGAGTGTGGAGTGCTCCATTTCTCCAACATGATCCTCGATTAAGGCCATCAAAATGAACAACAGTTACTGGGTGGCACCCGCTGGTCCCCGGTACAAAACAAAACTCAGCACTTTCCTTCCCACCCACCCAAATAGAGAGTAAAATGCAGGAAAATGGAGACCTTGATGATTGCTGAACTGGAGATCTGTTGCGTCTGCTTCACTTCCCCAAATGTTCGGTTTGAAACAACCTCAGCGACGTTGACAGCAGTAGAGTGCCAAGTGCCGTAGCGGCGAGCAGCAGCCAGGCAAGGTGGCAGAAGCCTAATGGTTGACCTCTGGCAATCTTTATTTACCACCTCACCAAGCGATGCATGCAGGGCACACATCCACACACAGAGCACCAGTTAAGATCATATGTGCACGAAAACCTATCTGCGTCAACACCGATGTTTTTGTATGTGTTCTGGACCCAATAGACTTCTGGGTATCCAAATGGACGAATGGCCCGAGCTGTCACCCGCCATAAAAGGTGTTGTCCTGCCCAGCTCAGCGTCATATCTGAGCGGATCCTTCAGCACAAGCTGGAGGGAGTCCAATTACAGACAAACGATCGGCTTTCCAAGATAATGTGGATGTTTGACTTATCAAGATGAATCAGGCATGGATCTTGTGCTGATGTAGTGGCCCCAATTGCTGAGGTCACCGATTAGTTGCCGGTCTACGTCACATTCCTTTCAAACCAGGAAATGGTTCTCTTGAAAAATGTTTTTTAAAATGATATTTTTACTGCATTTTTATTTCTTTTTCCCCACAGTTCATTTTGCTGTTTTTGCTGTGAGGGATGACTGTTAAAAGACAGAAGGTTTATGGACAACACCGTATTCCATTTACTCACTTTATCTTTACGAAGTTTTCGCTATGTCAATGGTTTTGAGGTCATGTTGCTTTGAGATACGCTATAATTATGTCCTTTGGAACAGAATGTGGCTTTTAAGTGGCATTTCTCCCTCACCAATTTTTAATAGGGCTGAGAAGTCATTTATTTTTTATAATTTTTTGGGGTCCTGTAGCTGTGAGAACAGCAATAATCATGGTCCTTTGGCACAGAAATGTGGCTTTTTAAAGTGCATTTTCCTCACAATTTTTATAGTGGCTGAGAAGTCATATTTATAATTTTTTGGGGTCATTGTAGCTTTGAGGATACAGAATAATCATGGTCGCTTTTGGAACAGAAATGTGCTTTTAAGTGGCATTCTCCCTCACAATTTTATATAGTGGCTGGAGAAGGTCATATTTATTTAATTTTTTGGGGTCATGTAAGCTGTGAGATTAAGCATATTCATTGGTTTTGGAACAGAAATGTGGCTTCTAAGTGGCATTTCTCCCTCACCAATTATAAACAGATGGCCCTGAGAAGTCATTTTTTATAATTATTTGGGTTTCTTGCTGCTTTGAATGCAGCAATACTACAGGATGCCTATTATAAAAAATTTTTGTTTCTAACAGGACATTTGTTCTTCACAATTGTCCTTAGTGGCTCAATGGTCATGCTTGAATTGTTGGGGGCATTTTGCTTTGGAAATGCAGTATCTACAGGTCTATTTATAAAAAAATTTTGTCTCTAACAGACATTTGTACTTCAAATTGTCAAGAGTGGGTGAAGGTGATGGTGCTGTCAGAAACAGGAATCGGTAGGACACTGTTAATGGACACATATTGCAAAATGACATGTTTTTGCAAGATCTTTTACATAGCTATCAATCCCTGTATGTGACAACCCATTTATAAATTAAAAAAGAGAAAACAAAGACATGGTGGATTCCAATATTTTAAATGTGTTTTCTATATTTTAAAACTACTAAAAATTGCATGTACAAAATAGCTGTTAAAAAATTCTCAAATTTTACAAAAAAATAAAAAAAAAAAAAAAAAAGGGAGGGACAGGAAAAACTTGACCAGGATGTAGGTTATTCAGAGGACATGGGAGTATGGAGCACGGACGAGAACAAAGTAACAGAGACCATTTCCTCCGCACGTTGAGTAAAATTAAGAAAAAGAATGCCCAAAAAAAAAGGGCATGTGTGGATAGGATCGTTAACCACCAGTATTCCAAGTGAAGTCATTGGTCCGCACTATACGGAGGGGCAAGCGTACCCAGGACAGGGGACGTATATGTCCAGTGAAAACTAAAATGGTGGTTGAAAGATCTTTTCCGCACTTTTTAATTCTGTGGGTTCAGACAGGTTTAATGTTCATTTTTGCGGTACAGGACAGATATAGTTAATGTCCAGTTCAATAAAATGGTGTTCAAGACTCCTTTTCCCGGCACTTTTTTATTTGCGGGTCAGACAGGTTTAATGGCTCATACTGCGGTCAGGACAGGTATAGTCAATGTCAGTTCACTTAACATGGTGTTTTGAAAGACTCTTAACCCGGCACTTTTAAATCTGGGGGTCATTGCAGGTTTGGGGCTCATGTGTGGCCAGGAAGGTATAGTCATGTCAGTGATGAAACTAAAATGGTGGTTGAAAGACTCCTTTTTCCGGCACTTTTTTAATTGGGGGTCATGCAGGTTTGGGGCTCATGCTGTGTCCAGGACAGGTTTAGTCAATTCAGTGAATCTAAAATGGTGGTTGAAAGAACTCCTTTTCCGGCACTTTTTAATCTGGGAGGTATGCAGGTTGGGGCTCATGCTGTGGCCCAGACAGTATAGTCACTGTCCAGTGAAACTAAAATGGTGGTTTTTGAAGACTACTTTTCCGGCTTTTTAATCTGGGGGTCATGCAGGTTTGGGTCATGCTGTGGCCCAGGAAGGTATAGTCAATGTCCAGTTTCAATAAAATGGTGGTTGAAGATCCTTTTTCGGCACTTTTAAATTGGGGGTCATGCAGGTTTGGGGCTCATGCTGGTTCCCGGACAGGGATATTCAATGTCCGTCAAGTAAAAATGATGGTTCTAAATCACACTGCTTCTGGCACTTTTTAATTTGTGGTGATGAGGTTTAAGTGTCATGCTTGGTAAAGCAGGGAGGTGTAGGTGTGTGTTTTTTTTTTGTGGCTTTTATAACTAAGTGTGTTGCCTAAGATGTAGCAGTATCCATTTGATGTGGTGGATTGTATATTCCAGCTTCTCCAGCCTGTTGGGTGTAAGAATGAAGGTTGTTGTTGCTCTCCCATAGACTTTAATGAGTCATCGCTCATTAATCGAACCATCACTGTCGGATATATTGTCGATGATGGCTCAAGCTATCGACCATCGAGATGTCGATGGCCAACGCAATCGCTCAACACAAGTAGGTTGGTAGGGTCCAGGTAGGTGGTAGGTTAGACCCCAGGTTTGGTTTGCGTGGGTAGGCCCAAGGAGATAAGTTGGTAGGATCAGATAGGTAAGTAGATAGGTCTGGTATGTTGGTAGCCTTTAGTAGGTCAGAAGGTAGTCAAGTTAGTAGGCCCCTGGTAGGTAGTTTGGTAGACCCCAATTAGGTAGGTAGGCCGACCCCAGGTAGGTAGGTAGATAGGCACCAGGTAGGTAGGTAGGTAGGTAGGTGGTAGGTACGTCAAAAGGTCCCAGGTAGGTAGGCCCTAATTAGATAGTTAGTCCCTGTAAGTAGAACCCCAGTAGTGAAATAATTAAAAATAAACTCACCTATCCACATTTCCCAAAAAAGTGACATTTATGGCTGTTCTCATGTTGAAGCCAGCACAGGCACATGCTGCCTGTGTTCAGGATGCATGCTCAACATCTGGTAGGACTAAGGCTTAAAATCGAGGCAGGCCGCAAACAGTTTATAAGACCATGCAGACGCAATTGCCCTTGATCCCCAGGACATGCCACTGAATGCTTTAGACAGAGGGCCCGGGCATTCTGATAGAGGAAATGCTGTCTTGTCGGGCTGGGCACCCTGTGGCAGCGGGCCGGGTAGTTCAGCCACTGGCAGCCTGTCACAGTCATGGGTGTCACACCTTTCTCCTTTCCTTTGTGGGACAGTTTCTGAGCTTTGTGCACAGAAGTCTTTGATGGAATAAGAAACTACTCCTTCCCATTTTTATTCTGCTCTACTGGTTTTTAAAAATAATTGCATTAAATATTAACATTATGGGCCACTTTGTAGGAAAACTGGTCTGTGGTCTAAAATTCACTTGTTGCCAATAGCAAACCAATCAGAGCGCCCCTTAGTTTTCCAGAGACTTCATGGAAATGTAAGGGGCACTCCTCATTGTTGTGCTGGGGCAACAAAAGTGAAATTTGAGACCTATATAGTTTTCATACATGTGGCCATATTGTAAAAATATTTAAAGCAATTATTTTTAAAGTGGAGCAGTATAAAATGGGAAGAGTAGTTTCTTATTCCTTCAATGAATTCTGTGGCAATATATCAGAAAATTGTGTTAAGCAATTCTCTTATATGTTATAAATCGTTTTTCTGTAGAAAATGAACACCGGGAGAGTAGATGAACTCCCTTTATGCTGTATGTACGTTAGTCCATTCGTAATTTGTTTTAAAATAAAGGACAATGTGTGAAATGATTAGCAGGATAAGCCAATTACATGCAGATACGCTGATATATTTATTGTGTTGTCCTAATCCTCTAATATGTAATACAATAAGTGTAAAATTTTACTCTCATTGTTATGTAAGCAAAAGGCAATTGCTAGTAAAGAGCATTTGGATTATATTTTTTGCTTTAAAGTGTTCCTAACATTGGATATACATGAACATTTGGCAGGATGTACTTCTGCAAAAGGAAGGGAGCTGTATTCTCCCATCTCAGCATGAATGTGATGACTGTAATAGCCAGGATCCATTCCAGTGGCGGAAATACCACTGTAGTAGCCGAGACAGCTGCTATGGGACCTGCCGTCACTCGGGGGTCTGCCGGCAATGAATAGTAACTCACTGTTCACTGTGGCTCTGCTCTGTCATAATTAGAGATGGGCGAATTGATGCTAACGACGTGGAATTCGTTTAGAATTTCAGGAAAAAATTGGTCTGGAACGAAGTCGAAGTTTGGGGGTACTTCGCGTAACGAAGCGTGCTTTTGACTGAAAAAATGCTGCAAGCACATGGCGCGCTAATGGGGCAAAGAACTATGGGGGAAGAAGGGATATCCTTACATGACAGGTGCAGAGATGAAGCCCCAAACAGAGACCGGCGGGATTCTGTGACGTCACCGCACTATTAGTCCGGGGCGCGACGCTGGGAGCTACATCCTCTCACTGTACTGATAGGAAGGTGCTGCCGCGGGCTGCTTTGTTGATAGCTGATTACTAAAGAAATATTTTATACAGCGATTTTTGGGGGGTGTACAGCTTGTTCAGAGGACTGCTTCTCTTAACGTTCTAATTCGGATTTTGTCGGGTTATTGGAACTGAAGTCCAGTGTGGTCCATAATGCAGCTGCATATCCTTTTAATGCTATCTGCTCACAGCAATTGATATCCAAGAATTATCTAAGCCTGTTCCTGTTGTATTCATTTAAAGAAACAGCGTTTTTTACAATCAAATTACCACTTTCATTTTTGGTTGCTCAATTCTTTTTGCACAATTTACATCCAGGGTTAATTAAGCTTGTTGCTGTTGTGGTGACCTAAAAGTAAAATCGTCTTTTTCACGCAAAAAAGACATTTTTCCTGTAGCATAATTCATAACGAGGGTATTACACGTTTTTCTCTTGCTGGTGATACCATAATAATACACGCATGTACCGGAACCAAAGCCGGTAGTTTTTGTTTGCTCATTCTTTTGCGCAATTTACATCAGGGAGTGTAATTAAGAATTGTTTGCTGTTGTGGTGATAAAGAAACCGCTCTTTTTCAAGCCCAAAAAGACATTTTCCTCGTACATACTTCCATAAACCGAAGAAGGTTAATAAACAAGTTTTTCTCTTGCTGTGTACCGTAAAACTAAACGCCATTGTAACAGCTACAAAGCTGGTAGTTTTTGGTTGCTCAATTCTTTGCGCAATTTACATCCAGGGGTTTCATTAAGGACTTGTTCTGCTGGTTGTGTGGACTAAAGAAAACCAGTTTTTTTCAAAGCACAAATACATTTTTCCTGTACATAATTCATAACCGAGGTTAATTACAAGTTTTTCTCTTGCTGTAGTACCGTAAAATACAGCCATTGTAACACGCTACAAAGCTCGTAGTTTTAGGTAGCTCAATTTTTTGCGCATTTGCATCCAGGGGTTAATTAAGCGTTGTTTGCTGTTGTGGTGACTTAAAAGGAAACCTTCTTTTTCACCGCAAAGAAGCAATTTTTGTATTCTGTGAGCATAATTCATATCCGGTAGGATAATTAAAGCTGTTTGTGCTTACATTCAGTAAAATACCACAGTGTTTTTAAACGAACATACACGTAATTTTTCCTGGCCATTTGTGGAGCGCCAATTTATTCCAGGGTTACCCAGAGCTTCTTAGTGTGTTCATTTGGAGTCAAAATACAGGGAGTGTATTTTCATATACCGATATCTTCATCAAACATTGTCTGTAAATTTTAGAACAATCATATGTCAGACAGAGAGGCTAGCAGGGCTTTCACCTTGCGAGTGGCAATTGCACCAAACATTCTGGAGCAGGCCAGGTCGCCAGCACAGCAAGGGGACTTCGCAGCACGGGTCATCGGGTGAGGCCAACACACTGCCGGGGGTGTCATCTATCGGGCGTGTGTGTTCGCAACCACTGGATCTTGAATGGTTGGACTAGGTAATCCACTTCTCCCAGATGACATCTGACAACCCGCCAAGAGTCGGTTAGGAACGTCAGACACAACCCTTAGTGGCTGGCCCCGGGGAGGGGTCGGCGGCCCTCACCTGTCTACACCCACTCTGTCCCATCCGGTTCCCTCAGCCAGAGATCTATATGTTGTCTGGGCTTAGCTCACTATATAGCAAGGATGAACAATTTAGGAGGGCAGTCAGCAAGCTACTTGGCAGCGAAGATATGGGGCCAATATCCCCTGCTTTCTTGCAGTAGGTGGCAAAAGTATACGAGGTGGAGAGTGGACATGGGATGTTCATGTTGTGAGGGGTTCAGCCTCTGCATACCAAGACCGATGATGAGGACAGCAGTGGAACGATGAAACACAAATAGATGATGATGTAAGCCGACGCAACTTATGGAGACGGGGTGAGGAAGGGCTTATCATCGTCGGTGGAGAGGGCGTCAGGCTTGCGCGGTCAGGCAGCGGCGCAAGCCAGCAAGGGTTGTGTGGCGTGAGTCAGCAGGATAAACAGCAGTGTGAGGGTCGGGAGCCAAGCGGCTAGGGGTAAAAAAACTGCTTCGCAAGATCCAAGAAAGAGTAGCGGCACAGGGGGCTCAGCGAAGGCGGGCGGGCAGCGGCGGGGGGTAGTAGTCACTCATGCGGTGCGTTGGCGGTAAAATCAGATATTCGGGCGATGTGGAGTTCTTTGCTAGACCCGGAGGAGCCGAATATGGGATATGTAGGATCTGTGGGCAGAAAAGTCAAGCGGGGCCAGGGAGATAACGTATGGCACCATGGCCTGTTGCGTCAACACATGAGCGGCACCATACGGTGGCCTGGGAGAAACGTTGGCCAGATGTGGCGGTCTCCATCTGCCGCCACAGCAACAGCGACAGCAGCAGCAACGCCAGTGGCACGATTCCATTGCAGCCAGTCAAGGCTTCCACCCTCTGCAGAAGGGAGCTGTTTTTCTCTTTGCCCATCATCTCCCGGTACAGATGTCCTGCTCCTCGCTACTAATTGTGGCGCCAGCAGTTGTTCAGCGAGGGCGATTCCAAAGGAGACAACAGATATGCATCCAACCTTCCTAAGGTGCAGAAGCTGACTGTGCTCCTGTCCAAAGTTGGTTGGTTACTGCAGTCCCTCCCTTTTCCAAAGGTGACTCTGCACGTTCAGAGAACTAAGCTTCGCCGAGCCAGGATTGGAGAGTTCCAAGCCGTTAATTTCTTTTACAAAAAGGCCGAGTACCAGCCACTTCATTAAATATGTGGAACAGGAAGGTGGCGGTCATTGAGTTATCGGTTTTGTTCAAGGTAACACGGCAGCGCGGACCTTGGAGCTGTAATACGGTCAGGGCCAGTACATGTCCTTACGTCCTACTGGGTGATGTGCTTCCTGCCCAGGCACACCAACAATTGGACAGGAGACGCCGCTTTCTTTCCACGTTGTCAAACTGCGGGTCCTTGCGCCAATGTCCGCCTCTTCCTCCTCCAACCTCCACCATCATCTCAAGCCTCCACAAGTACTGCTCCATCATACCACAATGTGTAGGGCCACAGCGGTTGTCACGCAGTTCTACACCTGGCTTGCCTCGGCGAACGAAGTCACACAGGGGAGGAACTGCTCCGACGTCAGGCAGAAGAAATCAATGTGGGCTTTCTCCCGCGCAACTGCAATCGGAAAAGCATTGGTGACACGTACAATGGGCTAGTAAATGGTTTGTCCGCGCTGCCCACCGAGGGGGATGGTCTCCATGCGCCCTGCATGGCGATGTGTTCAGTCTGGTTGTGAAAAAGGTTCCTGAAGTCTTCCACCGATCATCTTAGAACATTCTGAAAATGGCCAGGAAACTGTGCATGCACTTCATCCATTCCTACAAAGCTAGGAACACCCTCCTCGAGTTGCAGCGGCAGAACGGCTTCCCCCAACACACTCTGATATGCGATGTTTCCACCCGTTGGAATTCCAGCCTGCACATGTTGGACCGACTGTATGAACAGAGAAAGGCCATTAACGATTTTTTTGATGATCCAGGCGGACAGGATTACTCCCCTGTGTAACTTTGATGTCAGCCAGTGGCAGCTCATGCGTGACACCTGCCGTTTGTTGAGGTCATTCGAGGAGGCTACGTTATTTGTCAGTCGCCAGGACTAAGGGATGAATAACGTCATTCCACTGCTTCATGTCCTGGAACAGATGCTGAAAATTCTGTCTGGGCAGGGGACTGGAGACGTGGCGAATACATCTCGTGGCCACATGAGTCCGGTGGGGACTGAAATGGAGGAGGAGGAGGAGGAGGACATTGGAGCAGAAGCATTGTCTGGTGAAATGAGTGGATTTTCTACCCAGGTGACAAGAGAGGAGGAGCAGGAGCAGCTGGAGGAGGTAGATGGAGATGAGGAAGACGAGGCAGATGACCCACAAGCACCGTGGCAGTATACAGTGGAGATGGAGGCAGAGAGCCCCTCGGAGTCACTTGTGCAGATGGCCCACAGCATGCTGATTTGCCTGGCTAGTGACAGCCGAACAGTCACCATCCGGCAGAGGGATGACTTCTGGCTCTCCACCCTATTGGAACCTCGATACTGGTCCATAATGGGAGCCTTTTTCCCTGCTACTGAGAGGGAGGACAAACTCAAATACTATAGGGAAATCCTCCGTAGTCAGTTGGCCGCTGCCTATGTGCGGCATTGTCCCTCCTCTGACAGGTCTGACGCGGCTGCTGGGGGAAGGTGGGGGGGTAGGAGCAGTACCAGCTTCATCAGCAGCAACCTAAGTCTGGAGTCACTGATGAGCAGCTTCCTTCACCCACCTAGTAAGGAGGGCAGTCGCCAGCAGCAGCAGGACCTGGAGCAGTCCTTGAACCAACAGGTGGTGGCCTACTTGGACAGCCCTCTGCTACCCCAGTTTGAAGATCCGCTAGACTACTGGGCAGCCAAACTGGATGTGTGGCCGCAACTTGCCGAGTTTGCAGTGGAGAAGCTGTCCTGCCCGGCCAGTAGTGTGGCATCAGAGCGGGTGTTCAGTGCGGCGGGATCATCGTTACCCCAAGGAGAACCCGCTCGTCCACGGGAAATGTGGAACTACTGACCTTTGTTAAGATGAATCAGGCGTGAATCGGCCAGGATTTTCACACACCAATGCCTTAGGCGCCAGACTACATCAGCCATGACTGTGAGAAATGAGTCTGGGTTCAAACTACCTGCCTCTATTCTGATGCCGCCACCCGCCTGATGCCACACATCTGCTGCCAGTTTCTCCATCTGCCTACCACAATCTTTACCAGGGACTGGTATTGCCACCCACCTCCACACTCTGTCATTGTGCCACTCTCTGACCTCATGCTGCTGCTGCTGTTGATGTCGTGCCCTCAACACTGTGTCATTGTGCCACTCTCTGACCTCATGCTGCTGCTGTGGCTGCTGCCGTGACCTCCATACTCTGTCATTGTGCCACTATCTGACCTCATGCTGCTGTTGTGGCTGCTGCAGTGCCCTCCACACTGTGTCATTGTGCCACTCTTTGACCTCATGCTGCTGCTGCTCCACTCTCTGTCGTTGTGCCACTCTGTGGCCTTCTCCAGTTTTTGCCACCTCCAGAATGTCATTGTGCCACTTTCTGACCTCATGCTGCTGCTGCCGTGACCTCCACACTGTGTCATTGTGCCACTCTGTGGCCTACTCCTGTTTTTGCCACCTCCAGAATTTGTCATTGTGCCACTCTCTGACCTCATGCTGCTGCTGTGGCTGTTGCCGTGCCCTCCACACCCTGTCATTGTGCCACTCTCTGACCTCATGCTGCTGCTGTGGCTGCTGCCGTAACCTCCACACTCTGTCATTGTGCCACTCTGTGGCCTACTACTGTTTTGCCACCTCCAGAATGTCATTGTGCCACTGTCTGACCTCATGCTGCTGCTGTGGCTGCTGCCGTGCCCTCCACACTGTGTCATTGTGCTGCTCTGTGGCCTACTCCAGTTTTTGCCACCTCCAGAATGTCATTGTGCCACTGTCTGACCTCCTGCTGCTGCTGCCGTGACCTCCACACTATGTCATTGTGCTACTCTGTGGCCTACTCCAGTTTTTGCCACCTCCAGAATGTCATTGTGCCACTGTTTGATCTCATGCTGCTGTGGCTGCCACCGTCACCGCCACACTCTGTCACTGATGTTGCCATTTGAGTTCTCAGCTTGTTTTTTTCCAGCTTTCGCTGCCATGACTTTATCGGACTACATTCCCGCTTCAGTTTTTTGATCAGTTTTGCCCTTTTAAGTGCCCAGGGAATTTTATAGTGAAGCGATTCTAAGAGCGGCGGCAGTCATGTGCGTGTCATACTAAAACACAACATTGTATGAAGACCAAACCAAGCTCCCTACTGCATATTTAAGCATGGCACAATGTTCTACAGCACCCTGCAGGCCTTGTGCAGCCTGGAAATAGCTGTTTTTTAACGCGATTCGTCCCGAAGTAATTCGGATCGAAACGAATTTTGTCGGAAAGTCACCAAATCGAATTTTTGAGAAATTCGCCCATCTCTAATAGTGATTCATAAATATTGTTTTACACAATAAAAACACTTTTTTTTAAAGTGCTTCAACATAAAAAACTAAATAAATTGGGTATCACCGTATTCGTATTGACCCACAGAGTAGAACTAACTTGCCACCTATGCTGCACATTGAGTGCTGTTAAAAATAAAAAACACTACTAGGATTGCAGTATTTTCTTCACCCTGGCTTCCAAAAACAGATTTAAAAGTGATCAAAAAGCCTTGTCCCCCAGAAATGATACCAATAAAAATGTCAACTTATCCTACAAAAAAACAAGCTGCTACACAACTCCGTACACAGAAAAATAAAAAAGCTATGGCTTTCAGACAATGGCGATGCAAAAAAGTGTTTTCGTTTTGGAATAAAAGTGTTTTAAAAGCAGTAAAACATTAAAAAAAAAACAATTGGGGATCACTGTAATCATATCAACCTGCTGAGTAAAGCTAGTATATCATTTATACCGCACAGTGACCGCTGTAAAAAATAAAAATAAAAACACTACCAGGATTGCTGTATTTTGTCAAAATACCTCACAAAAACCTTTATAAAAAGTGATTAAACTGTCATATGAACCCTATAATGGTATCAACAAAAGCATCAAATCGTCCCACAAGAACAAAATCTAAGTCAGCTCCATATACAGAAAAATAAAAAGTTATGGCATAAAACACAATCTTTTATAAACACATTTCTATTTTGTAAGGGTAATAAAACGTAAAAAAAATATATAAAATTTATATCATTGTCATTTATATCGCAAAGCAAATACTTTAAAATTGAAGTCCAAAAAACAATGGCGGAACCGCGTTTTCTCTCCCTCTCCATTCTCATGGTCCAGTGCTAAAGAAAACTGTGGAACATCTGTGCGCCCAAAATGCACAATACACCATTATATGATATCCATGAGGGGTGTGGAAACCAGTGACTTCTGAAAGTTTTCACCTGTTCTGGTACTTTGGGGGCTTTGTAAATGCGACATGGTAACAACCAAAAATTTACATTCCAAAAGTCAAATAGCGCTTACTCCCTTGTACACCATGCCAGTTTATATCCACATATAGGCTATTGCTGAACTTGGAAGAGATTGTTGGGAAAAAAAATCTTTTTTATTTTCACAGCCTAACGCTAACAATTTGTGAAACACCTGTGGGGTCGATATACCACTGCATCCCTGGATATATTCTTTAAGGGCTGTAGTTTCCAATCTGGGGTCTTTTTATGGATGTTTACTAACTTTCAGCATGTTAAGGTGTCCGCAAACCTATAATGGCGCCTAAAGAAAATCATAATGAAAATGAGACCCCAGAGTCCAGTAGGTGCTCCTCCAATTCTTGTGGTTGAGCCAAATAGCGCACTAGGGCTCCATATGGGATATCTCTAAAAATGGCAGAATTTGGGGAATCAATGTTAAATTGCATTTCCCTGGTCACATCTGCCTTGTTCCAGTGAATAATGAATAAACATTAAAAATTTGTTAAAATAAAAAAAAAAGTAAAATTTTGAAATTTCACCTCCACTTTGCTTTAATTGCTGGGAAATATGTTATGGGTTAATAAACTTCCTAAACACTGTTTTGTAAGGGGGGCAGTTTCTTAAATTCATTTATGGGGGTATCCAACATATAGGCCAAGCCACCTCAGAACTGGACTGGTCCCTAAAAAACTTTCTTGAAAATTTCTTGAAAATGGGAAAAAATGCTACAAAATTTTAAATTTTTTTGCCAACTTAGACATATAGTAGACATAGTAGACATATGATAGATGCTAGTTATACATTATTATTATTCTGTCCACATGTATAAATACAGATTTAATTAATTTTTGTTGTATATTTATTGGTTATACACTCTGCATTTACTAGGTGTTAGGAATCCCAACAGCAGATAAACAGAACAGGGAAAACAGTCTGTGAGCCCTGACACTAGGCCCCCAAATTTGTCCCAGTCTACTTGCCTGCATGACCCTAAGTGGTCGACGGCAACTGGGCGATGGTCCCTACCCGGAATACATGTATGCAGAGAATGGATAAGACAGGCAATACAAAAACGGGAAGTTGGACAGACCAGGTCAAAGGCCAGAGCAAGCGATGCAGTACAAAAATATAAGGCAAAAAGGAGAGTCAGAGGAGAAGAAAGACTAAGCGCCACATGTATGAACATACAACCTAAGTGTCCCGATTTGGACACTTAAGAGGTATACAGGAGGTTATTCAGCATCATGGAAAGCTGAGCGATGCCTAATTTCTAGGGTTGTTTTTTTTACTACAACAGATTCGGTGGACTACGCCGATTCGGTGGACTATGACAGATTCGGTGGACTACATCGAATAGTGTTGCATCTATTTCTTTAATAAAATGATTAACGACGGCTGGTGTTGGGTAGTGTATATTTAAGTAAAGTATTTTTTTCTATTTCTGTGTGTTTTGTTTTAATTTTATTCTAGTGATCGTAATGGCAGTATCTGGAAGACACCTCTCCATTACTATCGTTTGGGCTTTTTGTCAGCCAGCAGTGTTTTTTGTCACCACACGGTTAACACTAACCCCCTGTCACCATTACCACAGCATCCAATGTACCAGGGGTACTGGGAAGAGTCAGGTAACTGTCAGAAGTGGACTCTCTAATATGGTGGTCTACTTCTGGGGTGGCTGCGGTCTGGTATTTTTAGAATGGGGAGTATTGATGGACCTTCCCATTCTGATAGCCACAAGGATGTTTTTTTACCTTGGCTGGTTTTGGATAATGTTGTTGTTTTTTTCCCAAAAATGTATTTATTTATTGAGAATCTAAACATGTAATCCACTTTAATCATTACAGGAGTTGCCTATTTTAGGATTCTCAATAAATAAATGATTTTTGACAAAAATAACCAGCCAAGGTAAAACTGACAGCTGCAGCCTGATACTATTAGGATGGGAAGGTCCATCGATACTGGTCCCTTTACATTCTAAGAGTACTAGCCTGCAGCCACCACAGAAGTGGACCATCATATTAGAGGATCCCCTTTCCCAGTACCCCTGGTGCATTGGGTACTGGGAAAATAGTGATAGTGGGTTATTGTCAGCCTTGGGGTGACAAAACCAACGCTGAATGACACCAAGCCCAAGTGTTAGTAATGGTAGTGTCTGTCAGATGCCTCCATCATTACTATCACTGGAATTAAATGGAAAAAAAAATAACACAGAAACAAAATAAAAGAAACAATTTATTTCAATAAACGCTCTGACACCAGTCCTCACTGACCATTTTAGTTTAGAGATAGTTGCAACGTTGGTGCGAAGTAGTCCAATGAATCCAACAGTATTAAACTCCATCCCCTGCACACCTGAAGGTCATGGCTGTGGCTGATCATTTGGGGGTGCAGGGCATGGAGAACAGGCCAGAGCCACACCACAATGTTCAAGGGGTTGTTCTTCGTTCTCCCTCCAGGAGATTGTGCCTGTAAGCTGTGGCCTTTACCTCCTCTCTCACACTTGTTGCCTAGTGCAAACACAAAATGCAACCCTCACCTAACACTCTATAACCCCCTGACCACTGCCTATCACCCCATATCCCTCTACCAACTCTACCTATCACCCCATGGGGAGTTTGTACAAAAGTGGGAATTGATTGTGAAGTGCTGGAAAAATGTCTAAGATGTTTGTGTGGTTAATTCTGCTGGGACGTGGCCGGAGAAGTCATCATGGCGATCTGGAAGGAATGGAGAAAGGAAATGACTCCCATCAGAGAATAAGTCACCTTTAAGTCACTAAATGTTATTGTACTGTATTCACTTACATCTGGTATCTACCCTAATATAGTCACTGTATGGAGGTAATATACAGTCTGCAGAGCCAGTGTACCCTGGAATCTACCCCCATATGGTCAATGGATGTCAGGAATATTGGTAGTAGTATAATTGTTTTATATTCAGGATCAGTATTGCTGTACTATTCAGTCACTATGTGGCAGTGATACGTGGTCATTTTGTGGTGGTATTAATCAATCACTATGTGATGGTGATATGTGGTCATGGTGTTGAGGTATTATTCAGTCACTATGTGGTGATGATATGTGTTGGTATGTGGTGGTGTTATTCAGTCACTATGTGGTTGTGATATGTGGTAATGGTGTGGGGGTATTATTCAGTCACTATGTGGTACAGGTATGTGGTTATGGTGTGGGGGTATTATTCAGTCACTATGTGGTTGAGATATGTGTTCATGGTGTAGTGGTATTATTCAGTCACTATGTAGTGGCGATATGTGGTCATGGTGTTGTGGTATTGTTCAGTCACTACATGATGGTGATGTGTGGTAGTGCTGATGCGGTATTATTCAGTCATTATGTAGTGATGATATGTAGTCATGGTGCAGTGGTATTGTTCAGTCACTAGGTGGTCATGATTAGAGATGGGCGAATTGATTCTAACGAAGTGGAATTTGCTTAGAATTTCAGGAAAACTTCGGTTCTGAACGAAGTCGAAGTTTGGGGTACTTCAGGTGAACGAAGTGTGATTTTGATTGATAAAATGGCTGCGAGCACATAGTGTTACATGGGGCAAAGCACTCTGGGAGGAAGAAGGGCATAGCCTGCATGACATGTGCAGAGATGAAGCCAATCAGAGACCGGTGGGATTCTGTGACATCACCGCACTATATAAGTCCGGGCGCGACGCTGGGAGCTCACACTCCTCTCACTGTACTGATCAGGGAAGGTGCTGCCGCGGCTGATTGTGATAGTTGTTACTGAAGAACTGATTTTTATACAGCGATTTTTGTGGGGTGTCTCAGCTTGTCTCAGAAACTGCTTCTCTTAACGTTCTATTTCAGATTTTTTGGGGTATTGGATCTGAAATCCAGTGTGCGTCCACTACAGCTGCATATACATTCAATATCCAAGTGGGATCTAAGCCAGTTCCTGTTGTATTCATTTGAAGAAACAGCGTTTCTACAATACAAATACCACTTCATTTTTGGCTGCTCAATTCTTTTGCGCAATTTACATCCAGGGGTTAATTAAGCGTTGTTTTTCTGCTGTGGTGACTCCAAGAAACCGTCTTTTTTCACCGCCAAAAAATACAATTTTCCTGTAGCCAAATTCACAAGCGAAGGTTAATTACAATTTTTTTCTCTTGTTGTGTAGCGTAGAAAACACGCAATTGTAACACGCTACAAAGCTAGTAGTTTGTGGCTGCTCAATTCTTTTGCGCAATTTACATCCAGGGGTTAATTAAGCGTTGTTCTGCTGCTGTGGTGACTCCAAGAAACCGTCTTTTTCACCGCCAAAAATTACAATTTTCCTGTACCATAATTCACAAGCGAAGGTTAATTAAAATTTTTTCTCTTGTTGTGTAGCGTAGAAAACACGCAATTGTAACACGCTACAAAGCTAGTAGTTTGTGGCTGCTCAATTCTTTTGCGCAATTTACATCCAGGGGTTAATTAAGCATTGTTCTTCAGTTGTACTCAGTAAATTTAACTTTGTTTTTTTTCACCGTCACAGTAGAAATTCTGTAGCATAATTCATATCCGATGGTTAATTAAGCCTGTTTGTGCTTTTATATTCAGTAATATTCACAGAGTTTTTTAAACAGCACATACAAGTCAATTTTTTCTGCCCATTTGTGGAGCGCAGTTTATATCCAAGGGTTACCAAGCTTGTTACTAGGTTCATTTGGAGTCAAATACAGGGTGTGTATTTATCATATACTGATATCTTCATCAAAGAGTGTCTGTACATTTTAGAACAAACAGTATGTCAGACAGAGAGGTGGCAGGCTCTTCACCTGCGAGTGGCAGAGGCAAAAACATTCCAGGCCCAGGTCTCAGCATAGCAAGGGGACGTCGCAGCAGGGGTCACTCGGTGAGGCCACAACGGCCGCTGTCATCTAGCGGCCGTGTGTTGTTCAGCAACCTAATGGTCCTTGATTGGTTGACTAGGTCATCCACTTCCTCCCAGAAGACATCTGACAACCCCAGTCAAGAGTCGGTGGGAACATCAGACACAACCCTTAATTGGCATGGCCCGGGAGTGGGTCAGCGGCCCTCATCTGTCCTCAACCCGCCTCTGTCCCATCCGGTTCCCTCAGCCAGAGATCTACTATGTGGTCTGGGCTCAGCTCCACTATATAGCGAGGATGAACAATTTGATGAGGGCAGTTAGCATCTACTTGGCAGCGAAGAAATGGGGCCAATATCCCCTGCTTCTTGCAGTAGGCGGCAAAGTATAGATGTTGAGAGTGGCATGGGAGGTCATGTTGTGAGGGGTCAGCCTCTGCATACCAAGACCGGTGATGAGGACAGCAGTGACGATGAAACACAAATAGATGATGATGTAGCCGACCGCACTTGGGAGCCGGGTGAGGCAAGGGCTTCATCATCGAGAGGAGAAGAGGGCGTCAGCTTGCTCATCAGGCAGCGGCGCAGCCAGCAAGTGAGTCGTGTGGCCGTGAGTCAGCAGGATAGCAGCAGTGTGAGGACGGGAGCCAAGCGGCCCTGGGGTAAAAAACCCGCTTCGCAGGTCCAAGAAAGTAGCGGCACAGGGGTTCAGCGAGGCAGCGGCTGCAGTAGTCACTCAGTGCTGAGCGTTGGCGTTCAATTCCGATACTCGGCGGTGTGGCAGTTCTTTGCTAAGACACCGGAGGAGCCGAATATGGGTATATGTAGAATCTGTAGGCAGAAAGTGAAGCGTGGCCAGGGAGCTAACGTTGGCACCACGGCCCTGCGTCAACACATGCAGCGTCACCATCCGGTGGCCTGGGAGAAACGTGGCTCAGATGTGGTGGTCCATCCTGCCACCGCAGCAACAGCAGCGGCAACGCCCAGTGGCACGCATGCCATTACAGCCAGTCAAGGCTCCACCACCTCTGCAGAAGGGAGCTTTATCTCTTTGACATCATCTCCCGATCTAGATGCTCCTGCTCCTCGCTACTCATGGCGCCAGCAGTCGTTCAGCGAGGCGATTGCAAAGAAACAAAGAGACAACAGTATGCGTACAACCATCCTAAGGTGCAGAAGCTGACCGTACTCCTGTCCAAGTTGTTGGTGCTGCAGTCCCTCCTTTTCCAAATGGTGGACTCTGCACCGTTCAGAGAACTAATGGCTTGTGCCGAGCCGAGATGGAGAGTTCCAAGCCGTAATTTCTTTTCCAAAAAGGCAGTACCAGCACTTCATAAATATGTAGAACAGAAGGTGGGCCAATCCTTGAGCTTGTCACGCAGTTCTACACCTGGCTTGCCTCAGCGAACGAAGTCACACAGGGGAGGAACTGCTCCGCGTTATGCAGCAAGAAATCGATGTGTGGCTTTCTCCGCGCCAACTACAAATCGGAACCATGGTCACGGACAATGGGAGTAACATGGTGTCTGCGCTGCACCGAGGAGGGATGGTCCATATGCCCTGCATGGCGCACGTGTTCAATCTGGTTGTGAAACGGTTCCTGAAGTCTTCCACCGATCTTCAGAAGATTTTGAAAATGGCCAGGAAACTGTGCATGCACTTCATCCATTCCTACAAAGCCAGGAACACCCTCCTCGTGTCGCAGCAGCAGAACGTCCTCCCCCAACACACTCTGATATGCGATGTTTCCACCCGTTGGAATTCCAGCCTGCACATGTTGGACCGACTGTATGAACAGAGAAAGGCCATTAACGATTTTTTTGATGATCCAGGCGGACAGGAGTACTCCCCTGTGTAACTTTGATGTCAGCCAGTGGCAGCTCATGCGTGACACCTGCCGTTTGTTGAGGCCATTCGAGGAGGCCACGTTATTTGTCAGTCGCCAGGACTAAGGGATGAATAACGTCATTCCACTGCTTCATGTCCTGGAACAGATGCTGAAAAATCTGTCTGGGCAGGGGACTGGAGACGTGGCGACTACATCTCGCGGCCACATGAGTCCGGTGGGGACTGAACTGGAGGAGGAGGAGGTGGAGGACATTGGAGCAGAAGCATTGTCTGGTGAAATGAGTGGATTTTCTTCCCAGGTGACAAGAGTGGAGGAGCAGGAGCAGCTGGAGGAGGTAGATGGAGATGAGGAAGACGAGGCAGATTACCCGCAAGCACCGTGGAAGTATACAGTGGAGATGGAGGCAGGGAGCCCCTCGGAGTCACTTGTGCAGATGGCCCGCAGCATGCTGATTTGCCTGGCTAGTGACAGCCGAAT
This sequence comes from Phyllomedusa bahiana, assembly GCA_025379985.1. Classification (NCBI taxonomy): domain Eukaryota; kingdom Metazoa; phylum Chordata; class Amphibia; order Anura; family Hylidae; genus Phyllomedusa; species Phyllomedusa bahiana. Next base: position 26,608 of record JAODAL010050715.1, read on the forward strand.
AGACAGTATCCGGCAGAGGGATGACTTCTGGCTCTCCACCCTATTGGACCCTCGCTACTGGTCCAAAATGGGAGCCTTTTTCCCAGCTATTGAGAGGGAGGACAAACTCAAATACTATAGGGAAATCCTCCGTAGTCAGTTGGCCGCTGCCTATGTGTGGCATGGTCCCTCCTCTGACAGGTCTTACCGGGGGGTTCTTCAGCGCTCACGTACAACTGCCGCGGCTGCCGGGGGAAGGTAGGGGGGTCGGAGCAGTACCAGCTCCATCAGCAGCAACCTAAGTCTGGAGTCACTGATTATCAGCTTCCTTCACCCCCCCTAGTGAGGAGGGCAGTCGCCAGCAGCAGCAGCAGGACCTGGAGCAGACCCTGAACCAACAGGTGGTGGCCTACTTGGAAAGCACTCTGCCATCCCAGTTAGAAGATCCGCTGGACTACTGTTCATCCAAACTGGATGTGTGGCCGCAACTTGCCGAGTTTGCAGTAGAGAAGCTGTCCTGTCCTTCTAGTAGTATGGCATCAGAGCGGGTGTTCAGTGTGGCGGGGGCCATCGTTACCCCAAGGAGAACCTGCTTGTCCACGGGGAAAATTTGG
>JAODAL010050716.1:0-27200 GCA_025379985.1 Phyllomedusa bahiana
ATTTGAGGGTTTTTTCTTGCACCCTCCCACAAAAACGGAAACAACTGTGGGTGTTTTAAAAGTATCTTTTAAAGGTTTTGGGACTGTAAAGGGGGCCACGTTTTGGGCCTAGTAGATGGGGGAAAAAGAGGGCTGACATCCCCCACTCGTACTAAGGCCCCAGCTGACACTTATAAATTTCTCCCGGGCTGCTAGGTACGTTGAAAATGTTTCTAAAGGGGCGAACAATCCCTTATTTAAAACCGATTGGGGGCTTGTATGGGCGGGTTTCCCAAAAATGACAATTGCTTAAGGTGGACCCCACAGCGGACCTGAAATCTTTGCCAAAGGGGGACGCCCCTTAATAGGGGAGTTTTGGCTCTATATAACAGGGGATATAAAAACCAACCCCAAAAGTGCCCTTTTGGTTGCTATTTCCCCTCATGGGCATTGTTGGGTTATTTTTGCGGAAAAAACGAGAGGGACAAGAAAAAAAACCAGGGGGGGTAAAAAGGTTACTACACGTTGTGGCACCCGGCAGCGCCCAAAGCTATCTTGCAGGTATGGCATCACCCCGTGAGTCCCATGGGACTTTTTTAAAAAGTAAACTTGTTTTCCCCAAATGCGCTTTGGAAATGGGTAGGGCCGGCATTGCAAAAAAAAAAAGGGGTGGGGAAGTTTTTTGAGTTAGGGGGAAAGGGATACTAAACACTTTGCCGCGGTTTCAAAGGGGAAAATATAAAGCGCTGTTTTTGAGAAACCCTTTTTTGGCACCGGGGAAAGGCAACGGGCGGGGTGTGACCCCAATAAAATTTCCCGGGACAGAAATGGTTCTTAAGCGGAATTAAAAGGCTTCAGGGAAATTTTTGCCCCGTTAGAAGATACAAAAATCATTTTAAGGGTTTGGTTTTAATATAGGGGCCCATTCGGGAAAAAAAAACGCCCCCGGGTTACATGTACGGGGGGGGAAAGGGGGGGACCGCGCACCTGACCCTAAGTTAAATAAAAAAAAAAAAGGGGAGATGAGCCCACCCCAACAGCCTTAGAAGTTTTTTGGATTTGTTTTATTGTGTTTTTTAACGTGAAAAATTGAGCTGAAATGATAGGGGCAATTTGATAGGAAAAAGGGACTGTTAATTTTTCCCTATGGTTTTTGTTTTTTGGGGAAATTTGGGGCAATAATAGAAAAAAGGAAAAAAAAATAGCACTGCCCCTTGGCAAAAGGGATCGAATTGTATTTTTGTTTTGATTTTGTACTGGAAAGATTTTTGATACTATTTGTAATGCTGCTTTCCCTTTTGTATGTGTCAAGGACTGATTTTTAATAAAAACAATTTGAAAAAAAAAAAAAGAATGGAGAACGAGCGCTTCCCCCGGTTTCGGGAACTTTCCCTAAAAGGGGAAAAGGGAGAAAAACAGCCTTTCCCCCCTACTGGGAAATTTTAAAAGAACAGAAAGGAGAACCCCGCGCTCCTTTACGGGAAACTCCCATAAACAGAAAGGAGAAACACACCCGCTCCCCGTCTTGGGGAAATCCCATAGAACAAAAAGGGAGAAAAACAGGCTGCCCTTACGGGAACTCCCCTTCCCAAAAGAAAGGGAACACAGTGCCCCCTTTTACTTGGAACTCCCAATAGAGGAGAATGGAGAGAACACAGGCTCCCCTGTATGGAAACTCCCATAAAACAGAAGAGAACACAGCGCTCCTTTGTACCCGGGAACTCCATGAGGGAATGGAGAACACAGCGCCCCCGTACTGGAACTCCCATAGGGAAAATCGGGAACACAGCACCCCCCCTGTACTGGGAACTCCCATAGAACGAATGGAAAAACCCACCCCCCCCCTTAGGGGGAACCCCATAAAAAAAGGGAACAAGCGCTGCCCTTACGGGGAACTCCCAAAAAACAGAAGGGGAACACAGTGCTCCTTGATTTGGGAACCCCATAAGGAGAATGGAGAGAACACAGGCTCCCCTGTACGGGAAACCCCCATAAACAGAATGAGAACACAGCGTCCCTTTGTACCCGGAACTCAAAGAGGAGAATGGAGAACACAGCGCCCCCCTGTACGGGAACTCCTAAGGGGAGAATCGAGAAAAACCAGCACTCCCCGTATGGGAACCCCCATAGACAAAAGGGAGAACACAGCGTCCCGTAGGGGAACCCCTAGAGGAGAATAGAACACGCGCTCCCCTGTATGGGGAATCACATAGGGAAAAATGGGGAGAACACAGGCTCCCCTGTACGGGAACCCCTAGAGGAGAATGGGGAGAACACAGCGCCCCCTGTACTGGAATCCCTAGAACAGAATAGAAACACACCCCCCCCTGTCGGGGAACCCCCATAGAACAGAATAGAGAACACACGCTCCCCTGTCAGGGAACCCCCATAGAAAAAAAAATGGAGAACACAGCGCTCCTCTGTACGGGGAACTTCCATAGAACAAATGGAGAACACAGCGCTCCCTGTACGGGAAGCCCCCCATAAAACAGAATGAGAACACAGCGCTCCCCGTACGGGGAACTCCCATAGAACAGAAGGGAGAGAACACAGCACTCCCCTTGTAGGGGAACTCCCATGAACAAAAGGGAAAAACAGCGCCCCCCTATACCACAGGGGCCCGTATTGGGGTGCCCCGTTAGTAGTGAGGACCCCAGGGGATAGCATTGGCTCTATCCTTTTAAAATTTCATTAATGATCTTACAAGGGATTGACAGTAAAATCGATCTTTGCAGATGAAATGCTTGTAAAGTAATCAACACAATAAATAATATTTTTATTAAAAAGGGGATCGGGGAAAAGTTGGGGCCGGGAAAGGAAGTGGCAGTGAGGTTTAACACGAAAATGAAAGGGTTTCTCCATAAGGAGAAAAATCCCTTGTATATTACTTGTTAAAAAAAGATGAAGAAATCAGGCGATACCTTTTTTTGGGTTAAGGCTATGTTCGAAACGGTTTAAAATGGGCCTATTCGGCCGTAAAAACGGCGCAAATTAGGCTAAAACGGCCCAGTCATTAGGGGTAATCACGGTCTCAAAAGGAATCGGATTACGTTCCTCTCCCTGCTCGGCAAATATGCCGCGGGGGGAGAAAAATGAAGGTCACTTTCTAGGGCGTATGCGCCCCGCTAGCAATGAGGTCTTGGGCTGGCGAAGTCCGGCCCCCCGCTCCCGCCCCCCCCCAAAGGGTAAGCGGGGGCGTAATTCTCCCGCATTAAAGGTGTGAACCTAAACCTAATCTCAGTCCTGCTGATAACATTTTGTCCCCTTGGCCCTTAGTGGGCCTGAAAAAAACTGTCGGGAATCTTTCCCCCGCCTTTTCAAGCTCCGAGGGGAAGTCAAAAAGACTAAACCGGGGTTCTGCAAAGGGAAATTTTCAAAATATATATATATTCCCCAATTTTTTTTTTTTTAAAAAATCATATATATGTTTTTTACATATTTTTATCATACTTTTTGGATGATGTTTTCTCTTTAAAGGGGGGTTTTCTACTCCATTGATTCATCTCACCTCAGTCCCGTTTTTTTGGTTTCATTTTGAATTAGGGGGTGTTTTTCTGGCTTCTATAGGGTCAGTAAAGCTAGGCTGTTAAGCAACCAGTGCGGTACCCTTTAGGGGGATGAAAAAGGTTGTAGCTATAGAACCAGTGTTGGCACCCATCAAAGAACTGAACAGGTTGGCTAGTGCCATGCTGGGGCCATCGGAGAGAGTGAAAAGGTCTTAGCTATATGACCACAGGCACCTTGGAGAGAGCAAGGTTGTACTAAAGCAACCAGCAATGGCAGCCTATCAGGGGGAAAACGAACAGGTCTGTAGCTATGCAACCAGCAATGGCAGCCATCAGGGGGATGAAAAGGTCGATATAGTGACCTGAGGGGGTGAGCATCATACAAAGGGGAAATTTTGGAAAAGGGAGGGCACTGGTAATTGACAAATATTGCAAAGTGACTTTTTAATATAAAAAGCAGCAATCCCTGTAGTGAGACAATGCCTGGAGCGGATTTGAAGATGCAGTCAGTATAATGGGCCTGCAATAACCTGATCTATCATTAGATGGCAGTGTAAGCTGTAGAACTGTTATAGTGAAGGCTGCGGCCATTTAAGTGCAACTCCGCCCCTGAAATTTACTTCTAGTATTGGTCTGGATCACTAAAAGTACAATGTATAATGAACACATTTGTCTTAATAATGTCCAGTGTTCCCTAGGCAGCTCCTGACCGGGCCACTTATCTCCACTTCCTCTTCATGCGGGTTTGAACGCTACAGCGCTTCTTGTATTGATTTTTTTGCTTTTTTCCATGATACTTTAGGCTTTCTTTTTATGTCATTTTTACATTAGGGTTTTTTTTTTTTCCCCGTAATATGAGGGAAAATAGTAAAAATAAATAAATAAATTGTTTATGGCATTTTTTGTATTTTTTTAATTTTAGGATTTTTGCTCATAGCAAACAAACAGAGCTCATAGCAGTCAATTAGAGCCCATAGCAACCAGTGAGCTCGTAGTGACCAATCAGAGCCCATAGCAACCAATCAGAGCTCATAGCAACCAATCAGAACTCAGCTTTCATTACTTATACTGCTCAGGGAAAATGAAACTTGCGCTTTGATTGGTTGCTATGGGTTCTGATTGGTTGCTATGCGCTCTGATTGGTTGCTATTAGCCATAATTGGTTACTATAGGCTCTGATTGGTTGCTATGAGCTCTAATTGGTTGCTATGGGCTCTGACTGGTCACTACGAGCTCTCATTAGTTGCTATGAGCTCTGGTTGCTATGGGCTCTGGTCACTACGAGCAATCATTGGTTGCTATAAACTCTGGTTGCTATAGGCTGATTAGTTGTTATGGGCTATGATCGGTTGCTATGGGCAACAGCCATTCTTAGGCTATGTTCACACGGCTTATGCGGACTATTACGCCCCGCAATTACGCGTGTGGACGGGTCGGGCGGGAGCGGGGGATAAGCAGGGCCGCACTTCGCCGCCCATTGACTAGTCATGCTAGCGCGCGTATACCCCTAGAAAGTGACAGTGAATATCCCTCGCCCGGCGGATTCGCGCGGGGAAGAGACGTAATCCAATTCTCTTAACTGTGAATTACCGTAGAATGGCCGTTTTCGGCCCGTAATTGGCGCATTGGCGCGTAATACGGACCGAAATACGCCCATTTAAGCCGTGTGACTGCCTACTTCTGATAAATGAGGCCCTAGTTAGACTTTTCTGAGACCTGTTGCTGTAACGGTCTTCTACAGTCAGCTCCTCCTGTCAGTCAGGGCGGCTCTCGCTGGTACCAGTGACGACAGGAAGTTGCTTATTGTGGTAATTACGGTCATTTCTGAAAACCAGGGCACAGGAAGCGGCCTGCTGCAATGCGCCGCCGCCATCTCCTCATTGATCTGCACAGCGGAGCTACATGCCAGGAAATTGCTTCTAAAGACATTTCCTAATAGGCTTACAATAGGCGTGTTGTGTCGGAGATCTGACGGGGGCAGTCAGGACAGGGACAAGGTGTTCTGGTGCCCTGGGCACCTACTGGGAACGCAAATAGAACCAGATGGAGAACATAGCGCTCCCCTGTATTGGGAACGCAAATAGAACCGGATGGAGAACATAGCGCTCCCCTGTACTGGGAACGCAAATAGAACCGGATGGAGAACACAGTGCTCCCCTGTACTGGGAACGCAAATAGAACCGGATGGAGAACACAGCGCTCCCCTGTACTGGAAACGCAAATAGAACCGGATGGAGAACATAGCGCTCCCCTGTACTGGGAACGCAAATAGAACCGGATGAAGAACACAGCGCTCCCCTGTACTGGGAACGCAAATAGAACCAGATGGAGAACACAGCGCTCCCCTGTATTGGGAACGCAAATAGAACCAGATGGAGAACACAGCACTCCCCTGTATTGGGAACTCAAATAGAACCGGATGGAGAACACAGTGCTCCCCTGTACTGGGAACGCAAATAGAACCGGATGGGAAACACAGCGCTCCCCTGTACTGGAACGCAAATAGAACCGATGGAGAACACAGCGCTCCCCTGTACTGGGAACGCAAATAGAACCAGATGGAGAACACAGCACTCCCCTGTATTGGAAAAGCAAATAGAATCGGATGGAGAACACAGCGCTCCCCTGTACTGGGAACGCAAATAGAACCGGATGGAGAACACAGCGCTCCCCTGTACTGGGAACGCAAATAGAACCAGATGGAGAACACAGCGCTCCCCTGTACTGGGAACGCAAATAGAACCGGATGGAGAACACAGCGCTCCCCTGTATTGGGAACTCCCATAGAACAGAATGGAGGACACTTCGCTCCACTGTACTGGGAACTCCCATAGAACAGAATGGAGAACACAGCGCTCCCCTGTACTGGGAACTCCCATAGAACAGAATGGAGAACACAGTGCTCCCCTGTACTGGGAACTCCCATAGAGCAGAATGGAGAACACAGCGCTCCCCCTGTACTGGGAACTCCCATAGAACAGAATGGAGAGCACAGTGCTCTGCTGTACTCGGAACACCCATAGAACACAAATGAGAACACAGCGCTCCGCTGTACTGGGAACGCAAGTGTAACCGGATGGAGAACACGGCGCTCCCCTGTACTGGGAACGCAAATAGAACCGGATGGGCTCGTCCACTCATGTTGGGAATACCGGACGTGCACGGAGTGGGGCTCATCCACATCCAAAACCGCAGCGAAATCTGCCACTCACGCATTGAACATCTGATCTGCAGCAGAAATTAAGGTGATCCCATCAGATTTCTGTCACAGGTGTTCACTGAATAAGTTGCAGTTTTGGATGTGGACGAGCCCCACTCAGTGGACGTCCAGTATTCCCAACATAAGTGGACGAGCCCCACTCAGAGGACGTCCATTATTCCCAACATAAGTGGACGAGCCCCACTCAGAGGACGTCCATTATTCCCAACATAAGTGGGCGAGCCCCACTCAGAGGACGTCCATTATTCCCAACATAAGTGGACGAGCCCCCCTCAGAGGACGTCCATTATTCCAACATAAGTGGACGAGGCCCCACTCAGAGGACGTCCATTATTCCCAACATAAGTGGACGAGCCCCACTCAGAGGACGTCCATTATTCCCAACATTAAGTGGACGAGCCCCATCAGAGGACGTCCATTATTCCCAACATAAGTGGACGAGCCCCACTCAGAGGACGTCCATTATTCCCAACATAAGTGGACGAGCCCCACTCAGAGGACGTCCATTATTCCCAACATAAGTGGACGAGCCCCACTCAGAGGACGGCCATTATTCCCAACATAAGTGGACGAGCCCCATTCAGAGGACGTCCATTATTCCCAACAACAGTGGCCGAGCACCATTCAGTGGACGTCCAGTATTCCCACCATCAGTGGACGAGCCCCACTCAGTGGACGTCCAGTATTCCCAACATGAGTGGACGAGCCCCACTCAGTGGACGTCCAGTATACCCAACATGAGGGGACGAGCCCCACTCAGTGGACGTCCATTATTCCCAACATGAGTGAGCCCCACTCAGTGGACGTCCGGTATTCCCAACATGAGTGGACGAGCCCCACTCAGTGGACGTCCAGTAGACCCACCAGTGGCGGACGAGCCCCACTCAGCGGACGTCCATTAGTCCCAACATGATTGAGCCCCACTCAGTGGACGTCCGGTATTCTCAACATGAGTAGATGAGCCCCACTCAGTGGACGTCCAGTATTCCCAGCACGAGTGGACGAGCCCCACTTAGTGGACGTCCGGTATTCCCAACATGAGTGAGCCCCACTCAGTGGACGTCTGGTATTCCCAACATGAGTAGATGAGCCCCACTCAGTGGACGTCCGGTATTCCCAACATGAGTAGATGAGCCACACTCAGTGGACGTCCAGTATTCCCAACATGAGTAGATGAGCCCCACTCAGTGGACGTCCTGTATTCCCGACATGAGTAGATGAGCCCCACTCAGTGGACGTCCTGTATTCCCGACATGAGTAGATGAGCCCCACTCAGTGGACGTCTCGTAGTCCCAACACGAGTAGATCAGCCCCACTCAGTGGAAGTCCTGTTTTCCGCATATGAGTTGATGAGCCCCACTCAGTGGACGTCCTGTATTCCCGACATGAGTAGATGAGCCCCACTCAGTGGACGTATGGTATTACATACCTGAGTAGATGAGCCCCACTCAGTTGACGTCCGGTATTCCCAACATGAGTGGACGAGCCCCACTCAGTGGACATCCGGTAATCCCAACATGAGTGGATGAGCCCCACTCAGTGGCCGTCCGGTATTCCCGACATGAGTAGATGAGCCCCACTCAGTGGACGTCTGGTATTCCCAACATGAGTAGATGAGCCCCACTCAGTGGACGTCCGGTATTCCCAACATGAGTGGCTGAGCCCCACTCAGTGGACGTCCTGTATTCCCGACATGAGTAGATGAGCCCCACTCAGTGGACGTCCAGTATTCCCAACATGAGTGGATGAGCCCCACTCAGTGGACGTCTGGTATTCCCGACATGAGTGGATGAGCCCCAGTCAGTGGACGTCCAGTATTCCCGACATGAGTGGACGAGCCCCACTCAGAGGACGTCCATTATTCCCAACATAAGTGGCTGAGCCCCACTCAGTGGACAGCCGGTAATCCCAACATAAGTGGATGAGCCACATTCCCATGGGATCCCATTAAAAGACGGAAAGATCCATTATGTGAATGGAGCCTTATGGGACGGCCGTCATGTTGGCCACATATACAGTAGGATAAGTCGCAATGATGACCCCTCACGACTGGTGTTAAATATTTATCATCATATGTACAGATATACACAGGTTATAACGCTGTATCCATGGTGCCCATGGTGGAGTATACAGCAGCATCTCCACAAGTGAACAGTTAAAGGGGAACTCCCACCATAGACTATGATAGGATACACCATCAATGTCCGATAGGTGCGGGTCCCTGAGACAGCTGCAGATCTCAGAGGTGGGACCCGCACCTATAAGACTTCAATTACATACCCCATCAATAAGTCATCAAAGTCTGTGGCGGGAGCACCCCATTAGCAGAGAGTGTCCAGGTCCAAGTGAAAAGTGGTGAAATAAGTCACATGTGCTGGGAGGGGTGGGAAGCGTAGACCCTGGGGTGCTGGACAGGACAAAGGCACAGGTGTGGGGGTGTGATCTGCACCCTATGAGATGATCCCATGTCCATGGTCTACCCCACCCAAGCTCCCAGCTATGGAAATATCTGCAGTTCGAATTTGGGGGCCCACTCCAGGGCGCTCTTCACGACGGCGAGTGCTGCGGCCCCCAGAGCCACCGTCAGTCCCATGACGGCCAGCTTCACCAGTCTGTTAGTACGGGGTTTGGTCAGGATGGCCTTGTTCCCGTGATCTGGACGGACGGAGTCTCTGAAGCGTCGGCGGAGGACCATATCCGGCCGCTGCTGGGTGGACGCCAATTCAAAGTCCTTAAAGGTTGACACGGCGGTCCTGCACGAAACAGGAAATAAAACATTAAAGGAGGTATCCAAGAGTTTAAAGATTTCACAGAACACTATAAACAGCATTTATATGGAAAACTAAAGATCTTCCACAACCTTCATGTGTTTCTTTTGCCTCTTTACTCATCATAAGATCCACTTTTTGCAGTGAAACTTCCTGCCTGTGGGAGTGTCAGTAGTTCTCCAGCATCCCTTTCCTACAACTCCCAGACTGCAATGCAATCTAGGACTTCCCTCCACAGTAATAACTGCCAGACATTGTGCTGACATTTGTGTGTAATCCCCCCAGCTCTGTACTTGCTGCCAGGATAATGATGATAGTGAGGACTCATGAATCACTGTGTTAACTGTACAGAGCTGTAGTTAACACTTTCATGACAGCAGTACACCCCCTCACCCCCCATTTATATGGAAAAATAAAGCTATTCCACTACCGTCAGTTGTTTCTTTGATCTTCTTATTAATCTATCATACCACCCACTTTTGCAGTGGCACTTTCTGCTTGTGGGAGTGTCAGCAGTACGTCAGCATCTCTTTCCTACAACTCCCAGACTGCAATGCAATCTAGGACTTCACAGTTATCACTGCTAGACATTGTGTATTCCCCCAGCTCTTTACTTGCTGTCATGATAATGACAGCTAGTACTCATGAGTCACTGTTTAAACTGTACAGAGCTGCAGCCCTCATTTTCATGACAGCAGTACACAACCCTCCCCGGCTCTGCTGTCCCCTGCTCCCATTAGTAAGTTCTGCGAGCAGGACACAAAGATAAACAGTCCTCCCTCCCCTGTAATTACTTGTATTCAATTTCATACCACAGGCTGGAAAGAGTGAATGCAGCCACATCGTTCTCCACTCAGGTCACACCTACTACAGGGGAATGTTCCTGAGCTGAGCCTGGCTTCAAAGCACACCCAATGAGTGATGACAAAACATCCATTGAGGCCATGTGATCATTGAACGTCAGGTGGTTTGCAGGGGATAGAGGGAAAGGGAGAACAGGGCTCTTTGCCTGGGTCTACACAGCAGGACAGGTAAATAATTTTATAGTGAAATACGTTTTAAATGTGAATAATAAAAAGGTGGTTATTCTCACCTAGGGTGGCTGTGCTCGTATTATAGAGGCACAACAATCATACACATGTATAGGACGTTAGCCCTTCTTACGGCAGCCGTGGTTCTTCCCAGCGATCCCAGATCACTTGCTAGGAAGTATGTAACAAAACAAAACAAAAATGGCGAACCGGCGCACGTGGAATATCAAAAGACGCCAATGGTGGAGGCTGATTATAAAATAAAGTGATATTTATTTCTAAAACAGTGGCGGTATTATCCCTAACCGATTAAAAACAGATCGAAAAACCTAACGCGTTTCGCGCTCCAACTTAGCGCTTCAGAGGTAATATGTAAGTGTCATTCTTCCATCTCAATTATAACACTAGGTACGTTCCAATAGGTTCCTAATTACATCAATCACTATGTAAACAACATGTCATTGGTTCAAAAAAACTGTCAAACAAGTAGCACCATAAAATGAACCCCTCAAATACTCAAAAAAAGAAAAGGAACAAATCATGGTCCCCTAAAGTACATCATATAGTTCCTAAAGTTTGCAACATGAAACGGTTTTCATTTTTCATCGTTTTGATATTATTAATTCTATTTGCTTTACTTGTTAAGGAGAACTTTGTGAAATAAAACGTGTGTCAAACGTTTAAAGTGCATATATTTATCAAAAAAAGTGAAATTCTGATTAAAAACTTATGTACAAAACTGGTTCTGTGCTCTCGGGATTCAAAAGTGCCGACCAGAATAAGAACGAATGAAAAGAAGGCGGCATATTCAAAAAATTATAAATAACCAGTGGGGGGGGGGGGGGGAAAGGCCCCCCAATATGCAAATTTGTTTATGGGGGCCTTTGAGGAGTCACATATGTATATGCAATCTCAGTTTATGGCGTACATATCATTATACGAAAGATTTATTGACGATTTGTTCTCTATTTGGTCAGGACCAATGGATATTATTTCACAATTTATTGCTCACCTAAATAATATTCTTTTACGGCAAATTACAGTACTGATCACATAGAATTTTTGGATCTTAAAATATCCATAAAAAATGGAAAAAATATCTACTGCTACACACTTTAAACAAGTTGACAGTAATTCTTGCATTAACTTTGATAGCGCACACCATCGTCCGGGGCCGACGAACATCCCATACGGTCAGTTCAAAAGACTAAGAAGAAACTGTTCTGAAGATGCAGAGTATGCAAATCAGGTGGAATTTATCAAAAAGAGATTTCAGGAAAAAAGTTATCCAGAACAGCTATTGAATGATGCTGTCTTAAAAACATCAAAGTTAACCCAGAGAGAATGTCTTGTAAATAATAGTAAAAGTAAAGAGAAAAACGTAGATCCAAAGATTAAATATGCGCTCATTACCCAGTACAATTCATCTAAATATAAAATCCATTAAATCTTGAAAAAATACTGGTATTTAAAGGGGTTGTCTCGCTACAAAGAATAGCTTTCAAAATTGTAGGGAACACAAAATAAAGACATTTTCCAAATATATTGCTTTGTTCCTCTGTTTTCCCTAAGGAGATACAAGTGAATTTATGACCTCCCTGGCTATTTCAGTTCCCTCAGTAACAGACCTGTAAACAATTCTCCCCCTGCTGTTTGTTCAATGAGATAACAGTGAGTGATGTCATCACACAGGTCAGGGCAGTGTCCACAGTGTCCTGTGCTGCTCAGCAGTAAAAAGCTTGATTTATGTAAAATAAACAGAACTGTAATTAGGGCTTTTGTTAGAGGGCTCAGACAAGAAGTCCTGTGAGCAGTTTGAGAAGCTAATCTGATCTAATTAGCAACTGAAAGCACAGCATGGCATGGAGCTGTACAAGCATGGAGCTTATGCAAATTAGTCAGTCTGAACCAGGAAGTGACAGAGTATTTCATTCATGCATCCTTTGAAACCCTGTAGGGAGACAATTCCTTTAATTAAAAAAGACCCATTTTTGGATCCAATAACACCCGAAATGCCAAACCTCATTTTTAGGAGGGCTCCCAATTTAAAAAAATATTATAGCCCCCAGTAGAGTCCGTAATCCACAAAAAAACAGTAATGCATCTCCTGTTTCTGCGGGGAGCCAGGCACGTGGACAGTCTAGATGTCTTTGTTGTAGTATGATTTGTACAACGAATTAAATCACATCGGTGTTCTCCAATGCTACATTTCCTATAAAACATCATCTTACATGGAAAAATTCATTTGCAATTTATGTCCTAGAATGCATATGAAAACAAAAGAAAAAAACTACTCCTTTAAAACATACCTTTTAATTACACTCAATTTAAAATCTATCTATATAATCAGGTACACCACAGGGACACCACAAAAAAAGGGACAATACCCTAAGCTGTCACCTACACCATGAACCCTATAGTGCCTACCACAGCGGAGACACCGCCCCGAGAAGGGCGACCCCGTAATTAACTCCTACGCTGTATCCTATATAACGCCCCACCTATATATTACTAGGTAAAGCCAATAGGTCAAAAGGGAAATTACAGCTTGATTGACAAAGTGTCTACCAATAAGTGGAGATACACAAGTCGGCGCTAATGGCACTATAATGATAATTACAATAGGGAGAATAATGTAAACCAAACTACTCCCAAAAGGAAACTATAGAAATACCCTAAATAGACCAACAACCGAGTCAAAGATCTAGGGTGTACAGAAAGTGCCAATACTTATCTGCGCCATTCAACCCAGACTGGTAGCTGCAGTCAGTAGGGCGATGAAACCCAAGCACCAGAATGGATAATGCGCTAAACTAACCCCAAACGCGTTTCGTCCCATTCCAGGGATTCCTCACTGGGTCAAACAAAACACATCCATCTGACTCTCCAGTCTATTCTATCACAGGGATTCCAGTGGAGGTCTCGTTCTCAATAGGAGTTGGTGTGTCTCCTTATGATGGGAACTCACACGGTGATGTGAGTGTTCAGCGCCCCACGGCGTCCTAGAATGCATATGCCGACAGCAGTAGGTTGGTAGGACAACTTGCCCTCTCCACGTTAGGCTAAATGGTCATCGTGCCTGCGTGAAGAGGGGAGATGTGCGACAAAGTGTGGCTCGTCGTTGTAAGGATTTTCATCAGCAGGATTTTACCGTTTTAAAAATCACGCCAATAGATTTTATTCCTGAGGATTGCCCAAATAGATTTCAAACCCTTACAAAACGATATATTGGATCTATAGACTCCAAACCTTGCACCCTAGGGGTTTAAACGATGCCACTGAGCGAATACGTTAAATGACTTTGAAAATAGATATTTGTTACATACAGGTGTGCACGATGTGTTATTTGGATAATTCACCGTTTCACTTATTTAATTTTCTATGGTTTTTATAGTATAGTAAATTCATACCTCTCGCTATTTGAATTTCCCACATTCACCTAACTAGAGGGAACTCTGATATGATTGGTCTATTTAAAATTGCCGCTTTTTTTTTTTTTTTTTTCTTTCTTTCCCATTGGTTATTTATCATTTTTTGAATATGCCGCCGCCTTCTTTTCATTCGTTCTTTAATCTGGTCGGCACTTTTGAATCCCGAGAGCACAGAACCAGTTTAGGACATAAGTTTTTAATCAGAATCTCACTACTTTTGATAAATATATGCACTTTAAACGTTTGACACACGTTTTACTTCACAAAGTCCTCCTTAACAAATAAAGCAAATAGAATTAATATCAAAACGATGAAAAATGAAAAACGTTTCATGTTGCTAAATTTAGCAACTATATGATGTACTTTAGGGGACCATGATTCCCCCCCCCCCACTCCCTGAGTATTTGAGGGGTTCATTTTATGGTGCTCCTTGTTTGACAGTTTTTTAAACCAATGACATGTTGTTTACATAGTGATTGATGTAATTAGGAACCTATTGGAACGTACCTACTGTTATAAAAGTTTCATTCTTCCATCTTATTTATATTACCTCTGATGAAGCGCTAAGTTGGAGCGCGAAACGCGTTAGATTTTTGATCTGTTTTTTAATCGGTTGGGGATAATACCTCCACTGTTTTAGAAATAAATATCACTTTATTTTATAATCAACCTCCACCATTGGCGTCTTTTGATAATCCACGTGCGCCGGTTCGCCATTTTTGTTTTGTTACATACAGTTGTGATCCTTATAACAAATAAAAAGACGGAGGACCCCTTTAACCCCTTAACGACCGCCCACCGACTTCTGACGTCGGCTGGTGCGGGTCGTTCGTCTACAGTGACGTCTTTTGGCGTCGCTGCAGACATCGGGATTTGCGGCTCCGGGCACCGCAGCTGCGCTGAGATCGGGGCCCTAACGCCAGAGCATCTCCTGCGAGCACCGGGGAGCGGAGGAAACCTCTGCACCCCAGTGCTTTAACCCTTTGATTGCGGCGGATCGTCACCGCAGCGCAATCGAAGGGTTTCCCTGCTCTGTCGGGTGATCGGAACGCCCAGTGACCCGATGGAGCCCGGGGAATGGCTGCACAGTCAGCCCAGGGGACCTAGAGTAGCTCCAGGACTGTCTGTGTAACAAGCCTGCGATCAGGACACACTGTGTGCTGTACTGATCACTGCCTGTGTCAAACTGACACTGATTATAATGTATTATAATGCATATATGGATATGCTAATACATTACTAAGTGTAAAAAAAAAAAAAATCTAAAACAGTTCTCCCTTCATGGGTGAAAAAAAAAAAACTTTAAAAAGTGAAAAAAAAAATGAAATAAATCAAAAATAAATTTTAATAAAAAAAATTGAAACAACATTACACCAAAAAAAAACCCCTACACATATTAGGTATCTACACGACCATAATAACCTGTAGTTTTAAATCTAACAATTTATTAAGTGTGAAATGTGAATGGTGTAAAAAAAAAAGCAAAATAAAAATTGCAAAAAAAAAACTACAAAAAAAAATGTAGCAATTTTTTTTATAAGTGAACTTAAACTATTCCCCCATAAAGTACAACTTGTCTCGAATAAAACGAGGCCTCATCCTCACTGCGTCATTGAAAAAATAAAAAAGTTACAACTGTTGAAACGCGAGGAGGTAAAAACTAAAAAAAAATGTTCTGGTCATTAACTGCTTTTCAGGTGTTCGGCTTAAGGGGTTAATATGGCTGAACGCTGTTAAGAGTGAATGCAGCCAGATCATTCTCTGCTCAGGTCACACCCACTACAGGGGAGTGTTCCTGAGCTGAGCCTGGCTTCAAAGCAATACACTACGTGGAAATCCCTAAAGAAGCATTTATGCTATCTATCATACATGAAAAAACTTTGAGACTCTCGGTTCACATATTTTTTCAGAAATGTTTTTGTGTGCAGAAACATACGTTATACTTGGTGTACATTGATTTTAACCTATATGGGGAGGAAGGGGGGGCCTCAATTTTGGGTTTTTCTGTCCGCCCACTTCACAGGCTGTCATAAGAAGGGCAGCTTGCAGGTTGGGTGTTTTTTATTTTTTCTCTCTGAATAATGGTGGTCGGTTTTGACCCAGTGGGGGGCCGTGAATTGGCTCTATTGAGAGGTAAGGATAGTTTTGGACTGCCGATTTATGAGATCACGTTGAAGTCGTGGGCAGCTTAAACATCTTTTAAATCAAAAATGTGAACCGGAGGTCTCAAATTTTTTTTCATGTATGGCTTCAAAGCACACCCAATGAGTGATGACAAACCCCTTTAATATGGCTGAACGTTGTTAATAACAAAATTTTACTGCATCAATCAACATAAATTCTCAGTTTTTTCCTGTCTTTTTCTCCATTCCCATCCAGAGCTGCATTTAAAATTCTGCTAGATACCCAATGCAAACCCTACCTCAGTCACATGACCCAAACTCTGCCTAAGCAAATCCCGTCGGACCTCCCACAATGCATTGCTGCCTGCAAACAGGAGGAGCAGAACTTAGAATGCAGCTTTGGATGCGATTGGAGAAGACAATCGGGCTCATAGGAAGCCATGCTGCAGCGCCCACCTCTCTGCCTGATGCTGCTGCGCCGCTTCCCTGGAAAGTTCAGACGGGGGGAACTGGACGAAGAGGTCGCCGGCTTTGCTGATGAGGGTCTCGTAGGGCAGATCTTGTGGGATCTGCGACAGCAGGTGGTGCACGGACGCCATATCGCACTCGCACTCCATCACCTCCGCCTCTCTGTGCAACACAATCTATGGGGGGAGGGGGATGGCAAATGCCATTAGCAAAGCAAGCGGCAGAGTACGGTAGCTCTTTATACGGCGCATGCGCTTACCACAGCCGCAAAGTAGATGGGCATCAACGGGTGACACGCCAGGAAGAAGTCGTACAACCTGACCACGTGCCGGAAGTCTGACAGGACGTGCCCGAACCATGTGATCAGCCAGCTCAGGGCGAATATGGTGCCGACCTCCGCCCTGTGGAGAACACACAAGGTCAGCCGCTCCTCTGTGTAACGGTCTGGCGGTAACCCGCAGCGCAGCATGTACCCACCGAACCATGAAGTCATACAGCGCCGGGTTCACCAGCTCTATAATGGGCATCAAGTAGTTGAGGATGTGTTTGGTGTTATCCATACTGGGGTCCATGAAATCCCTGCAGGAAACGAGAGAAGAGCTGAGCATCACAAAAAAGAAGGGGGGGGGGGAGGGGTTAAGGGCTTATTAGTGAGCATGCTGGGAGATGTAGTGGACAAGACAACACTCACTGAGACTGATTTTCAAGCAGATCGCACTAGGGGCAGGGTGAGAAATTAAAAGGGGTGTTCCTAGCTTGCCCTTTAATAATAAACGTACCCCCGAAAGCTTCCGCTTCTGTGGGCCCCCCGAAAAAAACTACTCATTCTATTCTATGCGACTCCCAAATACACTCGCCTGTCACCTGAATTCCCATAGAACAGAACGGAGAACACAGCGATCCCCTGTACTGGGAACTCCTATCGAACAGAATGGAGAACAATAGCGCTCGCCCTGGAACGGGAACTCCCAAAGAACAGAATGGAGTGACACAGCGCACCCCTATTACAGTGAACACCCATAATCAGGAATTGGCGAACCCAGCGCTCGCCCTGTACTGGGAACCTGTCCCATAGAACAGAATGGGAGAACACAGCTCTCCCCTGTACCTGTGACTCCCATAGAACAGAATGGAGAACACAGCGCACCCATCTCCCCCTGAACCCGTGAACTCCCATAGAACAAGAATTGAGAACACAGCGCTTCCCCATTACTGGGAAGCGTCCCATCAGAACAGAATGGGAGACACAGCGCACCCCTGATCACTGGGAACGTCGCCATATAACAGAAAGATACCACAGGCGCTCCCCCTATTACAGGAACTCCCATAGAGGAGAAAGGAGAACACAGTGCTCCCCTGTATCGGGAATATCCATAGAATAGAATAGGAGAACACAGTGCTCCCCAGTACTGGAACGTCCTATAGAACAAATGGTGAACACAGCACTCCCCAGAACTGGAGAACTTCATATAACAGAATAGGAGAACACAGCGCTCCCCTGTACCGTCGAACTCTCCCATAGGAACAGAATTGGAGAACACAGCGCTCCCTGTACTGGAACCGCCATATAACAGAAAGGAGAACACTACAGCGCGTCTCGCCTGTACCGGGAACACCCATAGAACAAATGAGAACACAGCGCTCCCCAGTACCTGGGAACTCCCATTTAGAACAGAATGGAGAACGCAGCCACGGCTGGGCCCAGTACTGAAACTCCCATATAACGAATTCGAGAAACACAGTGCTGGCCCTGTCCTAAACTCCCATAGAACACAGAATGGAGAACGCAGCGCACCTCTGTACTGGGAACTCCCATAGAAGGAGAAAGAAGAAACTCAGCGCTCCCCTGGACTGGGAACTCCGCACGAACCGTCCCCATAGAACCGAATGGAGAAGACAGCCTCCACTGTACTAGGGAACTCCATAGAACAGAATGGAGAGACACAACGCTCCCCTGTACTGGGATCTCCCATAGATCAGAATGGATAACACAGCGCTCGCCTGTACCGGGAACTCCCATAGAACAGAATGGAGAACACAGCGCTATCTATATGCCATCAGTATCTGACATGGGGACACCGATAGACCTTTAACGAGCACCCACTGTCTTGACGGCGGGTGGTGCGCGTCTTCTATCTGCAGCTCCCTGTATAGTTTAGTTAACAGCTCCGTTCCTAGAGCAGCCTCTGTGAGCGGCAGGGACCGGAGGAAGCCTCTGATCCCCGCCATTTAACCCTTTGACTGCCGCAGTCCGTGACCGTGGCATAGCCAAAGGGGAATTCCCAGCTCCATCGGGTCACTGTGATTCCCAGTGCCCAATGAAGCCTGTGGAACGTCTATGCCCCAGGGCAGTCTGTATAGCAAGCCTGCAGTCAGGCCGCACTGTGTGTTTCCCTAGCAGCAGCCTGTGTCATAGTGTAATGTATTAGCATACAGAAGTATATAGGAATATGCTGATGCATTGCTATGTGTAAAGAAAAAAAAAAAGTGCGCAATAGTTATCCTTTGATGGGATAAAAAAAATAAAAAAAAGTTGGAAAATATAAAAAAAAAAAAAATTTCATAAAAAATGATTGTGCCTACATCACACACACAAAAAAAACAACCTACACATATGAGGTCTCCACACAACCGTAATAACCTGTAGAATTAATCTAACAGGTTATTTAGCGCGAGATGTGAATGGTGTAAAAGAAAAAAAGGTAGAAAAAGATTTATTATATTGACGCGAGAACAAAATGGTTTGTTTTTCAGTGATGTAAATTTAAACTAAAAACTACCGTCCCACAAAAAATACTTCTCACACACACACAAAAAACAAGTTCTCCTACAACTACGTCATTGAAAAAATAAAAATTTAGCTGCGTCAGTAAGACGTTTTCAGGCCTGGGGCTTAAGGGGTTAATAGACGTATATACTCTGGCACCCTAGAGAAAAACGCAGACACTCTGCAGACAGAATAAAACGACCTAACGTTTAAGTTACCGTACTAAGAGGGGCGTCGTACTCACTACATTGATTCATCCTACCTCAGTCCTGTTTTTTCAGTTTCGTTTTTTGATTCAGGGGCGGTTACTGGCTTCTACTGGCTACTGAGGACAACAGGTCTGTAGCTATAGCAACCAGTGATGGCAGCCTATCAGGATTAAATCAAACGCATGTCTGTATCATAAAGCGGACCAGGTGCTGTCATCCAATCAGGATAGATCAAACAGGTCTGTAGCTATAGCAACCAGGTGCTGGAGCCTATCAGGATCGGATCACACAGGTCTGTAGCTATAGCACACCAGTTATGGCAGCCTATCAGATAGATCAAACAGGGTTCTGTAGCTAGTAGTGACCAGTGCTGGCAGCCTATCAGAGAGATGATCGAACAGGTCAGTACTATAGCGACCAGCACTGGCAGCCTATCATGAGAGATCGAACATGTCATTAGCTATACGACCAGTGATGGCAGCCTATCAGGAGCGATCAAACAGGACTGAGCGATAGCAACCAGTGAAGCATCCTATCAGATAGATACAAACAGGTCTGTAGCTATAGTGACCAGTGCTGGCAGCCAAGTCAAGAGAGATCAAACAGGCATGTAGCTAAATGCAACCAGTGCTGGCAGCCTATCATGAGTAATGAATTGGAACCGGTCTGTCTATAGCAACCAGTGGCTGGCAGCGCCTTCAGGGCAGTTGAGATCGAACAGGTCTGTTAGCTAATAGCGACCAGCACTGGCGTAGCCTATCAGGATAGATCGAAACAGGACTTGTAGCTATAGCGAACCATGATGGCAGCCTAATCAGGATGATCAAACTGGTTCCTGTAAATCTATAGTGACCATGGCTGTGCAGCCAATCAGTAGAGTATTTGAACCAGTTCGTAGCTATCGCGACCAGCGCTGGCCAGGCCTATCATGAGAGATCAAGACAGGTCTTAGCTATAGTGACCTGAGGAGTCCAGGATGCATGCCCATACACGAGGGGATAACTACGGAATATGTGACACTGGTAATGGACATATATTGCAAAGTGACTTGTTTTTTGCAAGATCTTTAACATAAAAAGCAGCAATCCCTGTAGTGAGACAACCCCTTTAAGCAAATCTATGTATCTCCCCAGAGACAGACGAGCAACAATTGCAAGCCCTGGTGTTCTGCTCTGCCTGCTTCATACCACACAAGCTATAAAGAGGGCGTGTATGTAGTGGTTAACAGGCCCGCTGCGTGCTGAGACCCACAACCACGTGATGCCACGTGACCACAGAGGCCAAGGGCTGCCGTGGTCATGTGACACCATTTGGAATAATACCCTTCCGAGAGGGTCGGAGAGTGAAATCTGGACCAGTAAAGCATTAGGTGTAGAGGGTTGGGGCAGTGGGCGCTGAGGGGTGTGTGTGTCATGGGCTCCGTGGCATGGTGCGTGTGGAGGTGCCGGCCGCCGGGGTGCGAGGGGCTCACACAGACCCACCTTAGGTGATGTGTGGACAGCTTATCCACCAGGAGAGTGGCTAACGGCCCTCCCACCACCAGCAGGAAAGTGACTACAATATCATGATATCCCTGGTAATAGTGCAACTGCGCGTTTCGTGCCAACACCTGCAGGATGATGTCAATCAGCTGCTCCTGCAAGTCCTCCCGCTCCTTTAGGGGCATACCTGCGAGGCAAAACCAGACGGAGCACCCCCATGTTTGAGAAGAAACAGAGAAACGTCAGCCTCAACCCGACACCCGAAAGCCACAACCTCCCCGCACCCTACACAGTGGAGAATACCAGTCTTCAATAACTAGCTGGATAATGGGGGCCCCAACCTCCCCCCCCCCATTATTAACTTCTCAGCAGGGACCTAAAGGGGTGAACCCATCTCACATTGAAACAGTGTGTGACAGGTGCGGGGCCTAACAATTGACTTTGATAGGAACCCCACTGAAATGAATAAGGGAGCTCAAGCCACCTTTCAGGGGCCCGAGATAGGTGAGGGTCCCACACCTACCTCAAGAATGGGCCCCCGGAAGTCTCCCATCACACACTGGTGACATTTGCTATCGCAATGCCATCAATGAGTGAGATGGAAACTCCCCTTTAAAGGGTTGGTCCCACCATAAACGTCGATGGTATATCGAAAGGACAGGCCAAGAAGGTCTGATGGGAGCAGTTCTACCTCTGGGCCCTGCACCTATCTCAGGAACGGGCCCCTGAAAGTATCGCCTCAGAGTGGAGAACAGGTCACAACTCTCCATTCTGTTCATGGGAGTATTGCTGAGTACGACCGAACACAGGCGCTCGCCCTGTAACTGGGAACTCCCATAAACAGAATGGAGAACCCAGCGCTCACCCTGTACTGGGAACTCCCATAGAACAGAATGGAGAGAAAAAAAAAACACAGCTCTCCCCTGTAACTGGGAACTCCCATAAGACAATTTGGTAGAACACAGCCAGCGCTTCTACCTATACTGGAACTCCCCATAGAACATAAATGGAGAACAACAGCGCTCCCCTGTACTGGGAAACTCCAAAGAACAGAATGGAGAACACAGAGCAACCCTGTACTCAGAACTCACATAGAACATAATGGAGAAACACAGCGCTCCCCCTGTACCGGGACTCCCATAGAACAGAATGGAGAACACATCGCACCCTGTACTGGAACTGCCATATATCAAGAAATGGAGAACACAGGTGCTCCCCTGTAATGGAACTCCCATAGAACAGAATGGAGAACACAGCGCTCACCACCCCTGTACCGGGAACGTCTCCCATAGAGACAGAAAGGAAACACATCGCTGCCCCTTACTTGAGAACAGCCATAGATCAGAATGGAGAAACATCGCTCCCCCCTTTCTGGGACTGCCATAACAAATGGAGAACACAGTGCTCCCCCTTTTGGGAACCCCATAGAGGAGAATGTAGAACAGCGCCCCCTGAAAACCCGAACTCCCAAGAACAGAATGGAAACACATCGCCCCCTGTATGGAACTGCCATAGAATCAGAAATGGGGAACACAACCTCCCCGTACTGGGAACGCCATAATCAGAATGGAGAACACAGTGCTCCCCTGTAAAGGGGAAACCCCATAGAGGAAATGTAGACACAGCGCTCCCCTGTACCAGGAAATGCCATAAAACAGAATGGGGAACACAGCCTCCCCTTTGGGGAAATGCCATAAACAAAGGAGAACACAGCGCTCCCCTTTACGGGGAAATGCCAAGAACAGAATGGAGAACACAGCGCCCCCTTAAAGGAACTGCCTAGAACAAAGGGGGAACACAGCGCTCCCCCGTACTGGGAACCCCAAAACAGAAGGAGAACACAGCGCTCCCCCCGTACCAGGAAACCCCCTAAGCAGAAAGGGGAAAAACAGCGCTCCCCCCCACGGGAACTGCCATAGAACAGAAGGAAACACAGCGTCCCCCGTACTGGGAACTGCCCTAGAAAAGAAGAAACACAGGGCCCCCCGTACCAGGGAAATCCCATAAGCAAATGGAGAACACACGCCCCCGTACGGGAAATCCCATAAACAAAATGGGAACACAGCGCTCCCCCCTTTTGGGGAAAAACCCCCTAAACAGAATGGAGAACACAGCTTCCCCCCCGTACGGGGGAAATCCCATAGAGGAGAAGGGGAACACATCGCTCCCCGTACTGGGAGCCCTAAAGAACAGAAAGGGGATTTGTCCAGGTACCAATCTCCAATTGAGCCACACTTTTTTTGGGGGCCCCGAGGGGGACCTGCTCCTTCAGACTTCGATCTATTCCATCAATCAGCAAATCAAAGTGCCGGCACCAACTTTCAGCTCTGCGACAGCTGGAGAACCACACCTTCCAGCATGCCTCCACTGTTAAATGCCCAAGCCGGGAAAAGACAAAAGGAAGACGGGGATTCTCCGAAAAATGGGGGGTTGTAGTTTACCAGTAGATGAAGACCACCACCCAACAACCCCACTGACATCTCACCGGGGGGAAGCGCCTGAGCGAGCGCCCCACGCCACCACCTGCCATAGCCCTTTTTTGTTCACAAACCCCCACTCGGACCAGGGAACGGACAGTGAAACGGCCTGGGGCCCCGGGGGTCCCCCACAACTGCCTATACCTGGGGGTGGAGGCGGCTCCGGGGCCCCGGGGGTCCCCCACAAGCTGCGCTCATACCTGGGGGTGGAGGCGGCTCCGGAGCCCCGGGGGTCCCCCACCAGCTGCGCTCATACCTGGGGGTGGAGGCGGCTCCGGAGCCCCGGGGGGTCCCCCACAAGCTGCGCTCATACCTGGGGGTGGAGGCAGCTCCTCGGTGCTGACGTTCAGGAGTCCGGGGCCACCCTGCACGGGGCACCCTATGGAGTCCGCCCTCGCTGATCGCCATCCGCCGCAGCGTCCCCACATCCGGGGGGTCCCTGCTCAGAGCCTTCTGGATGTCACACAGCTTCCTGCGCCGGCGGAAGTCACTGCCTGGGACACAAGGTGAAGAGGGTGAGCGAGAGTCGGGGCCGGGCCCGGGAACCCCCCCACTGGCCCCCCCCGACAGCGGCCCGCCGGGACCCCACCCAGCACTGCCCGCCACAGCGGCCGCCGGGACCCCACCCAGCACTGCCCGCCACCGGGACCCCACCCAGCACTGCCCGCCACAGCGGCCGCCGGGACCCCACCCAGCACTGCCCGCCACACCCCCCAGCACTGCCCGCCACAGCGGACGCCGACCCCACACCTTTCCCGCCAAGCGGACGCCGGAACCCCCCCCCACTGCCCCCACAGCGGAAAGTCGGACCCCCCCGGGGGGGGGGGGTGAAAAAAAAGTCCCGTAAAGGGAGGGGAGGGGGTTACAACGCCCGTATAGTAGGGGGGGGGGGGTGCACTCCCTTTTAGGGGGGAGGGGGGACACGTCCCGTAAGTAGGGGGGGGATGACAAAGTCCCGATAGAAGGGGGGGGTTTACACTCCCCCTAAATAAGGGGGGGGTGACACCCCGTATATAGGGGGGGGGGTGACACTCCCGTAAGTAGGGGAGGGGACACCCTGTTAAGGGGAGGGGGGGCACTCCCCATAGTAGGGGGGGGGTGAACGCCCGTAAGTAGGGGAGGGGGTGACACGTCCCGTATAGTAGGGGAGGGGGTGACATCCTGTAAAAAGGGGGGAGGGGTGACACTCCCGAAAAGAGGGGGGGGGGTAACTCCCGATAGTAGGGGGGGGGGGTGACACGTCCCGTATAGTAGGGGGAGGGGGTGACACGTCCCGTATAGTAGGGGGAGGGGGTTACACCCCTTATATAGGGGGGGGGGTGCACGTCCGTAAAGTAGGGGGGGGGGAAAATCCTGAAAAGAAAGGGGGGGGGTGACACTTCCCGTATAGTAAAGGGGGGGGGGGGGGGAAACGCCTGTAAAAGTAGGGGGGGGTGACATTCCTGTAATAGGGGGGGGGGGGTGACACGTCCTGTATAGTAGGGGGGGGGGGTGAAACGTCCTGTATAGTAGGGGGGGGGGGGGTGAAACGTCCGAAGAAGGGGGGGGGGCACCCCGGCCCCGTATAGTAGGGGGGGGGGTGAAAAGTCTGAAAAAAGGGGGGTGACAACGCCTTTTTTTAGGGGTGACGGCATATAAAAAAAATGGTTTAAGTGGGGGTTTGAACATGAAACGACCGGTTTTGGGCCAATTGCCCCCTTACACCCCACATTCTCCAGACCACCGCTCCGGGACAGTTACCGTGTCTCCCGGGCTCCGTCCTCACGGGCATACTCGTTAACTGGGTGAAGTAACCGGCCCCGTTACCGGTAAAAACATCCCGGCCCAAATTCCGAACTCAGCCAGACTCAGCGCCCCACAGACCTCGCACGGGGAACATCACATGACCTGAAGGGTTGGTCCCTGCGTGCGCCTGGAGCCCCGCCCACTGCGGCTGACAGAACGTTGGGCTATACCAATTTCCCCGGGACCCCTTTCCTGTCCCGTCCACACACCCTAAAGCGAGACCCAGGGCCCGGGTCATAGCAACCTGTATCTGTTACCTTCTCGTTTTTGTACACAGCTCCCAGCCATGTGCACGAAGCTTTCCTACAGTCCTGAGTGGCAGAGCTAGAGTTACTGTTCATTTCCTTATTATTTAACAAGATATTGTGAATTTCCACAATTTCCAATGCGAAATTATATAGTGAGTGCAGCTCGGGTATAAAACAGGATGTAACTCAGGATCATACAGGGTAATTAAAAAAAGAAACACTTGACTGCACCACAGAAATGGGCGGCTCTGGGGTAAATACAGGAGTAACTCAGGACATACAGAAAATAATTTTGCAAAAGTGACTGCACCAGCAGAATAGGAGTGCAGCTCTGGAGGATAATACAATTAAAATCAATCAACAGGAAAGTAATAATGTACATACACACCAGAAATATGAGCGCGCCGGAGGATAATACAGGGTGAACTCAGATCTACAGGGTAAGTAATTATGTACAGGACTGCCCAGCAGAAAAGTGTTGGGAGCCGGGGTAAAAAACATCCCTGGGGCCCAAAAATTTGAGAAGTACAAATGTAATTTTTACAAATCTACTGCATCAGTTTTTTTAATGGGAATTTGCAAAAACTCCGAATGTATAAAGAGTGTTCAGCTAACAGCAATTAATTGAAAGTCAATAGTTGCCTAGAAATGAACTTTTTTCCCCCAAAACACATTTCCACTCATTGCAGGCCGCCTTAAAAGGAGCACTAACATCGTTTCAGTGATTCTCCATTTAAAACAGGTGGGGGTGTTTATGAGGACAGGGGCGGGGAAACAATCTGTCATGATTAAGAAGAATCACACCACGGACACTTTAAAAGGAGGCAGGTGCTTGGCATCATTGTTTCTCTTCTGTTAACCATGTTTATCTCTAAAGAAAAACCTGCAGTCATCATTAAAACTGCACAAAATTGGCCTAACAAAGGGGAAAAGTATCGCAGCTAGAAAGATGCACCTCAGTCAACAATCTATCGCAACATCAAGGAATTCAAGGGAAGGTTATATTGTTTTCCAAAAAGGCTTCAGGGCGCCCAAGAAAGACCAGCAAGCGTCAGGACCATCTCTGAAAAGTGTTTCAGCTTCGGAATCGGGCTACCAGCAGTGCAGAGCTTGCTCAGGAATGGCAGCAGGCAGGTGCGAGTGCCTCTGCATGCACCCGTGAGGCGGAGACTCATGGAGCAAGGCCTGGTGGGCAAGGAGGGCAGCAAAGAAGCCACTTCCCTCCAGAAAAAAAAATCAGGGACAGACTGATATTCTGCCAAAGGTACAGGGAGTGGACTGCTGAGGACTGGGTAAAGTCATTTTTTTCTATGAATCCCCTTTCCGAATGTTTGGAACATCTGGAAAACAGCTTGTTCGAAAAAGACAAGGTGAGCGATACCACCAGTCTTGTCTCATGCCAACTGTAAAGCATCCAGAAAACCCTTCATGTTGTGGGGTTGCTTCTCAGCCAAGGGAATCGGCTCTATTACAGTCTTGCCTAAAAAACATCCATGAATAAAGAATGGGACCAGAATGTCCTCCAAGAGCAACTTCTCCCAACCGTCCAAGAGCAGTTTGGTGATTAACAATGCCTTTTTTCCAGCATGATGGAGCACCTTGCCAAAAAGCAAAGGTGATAACTAAATGGCTCAGAGAACAAAACATAGAGATTTTGGGTCCATGGCCTGGAAACTCCCCAGATCTTAATCCTTGAGAACTTTTGGT